>JARUHE010361071.1:0-17736 GCA_031471125.1 Archaeomysis grebnitzkii
TACTGTAGAACTTACTCAACATTTCCTCACTGTTATGTTTAGAGCATAGGGTCCTAAAATGCATTAAAGTTAGTTAGTGATGAAACTAATCTCTATACGGAGAAAGGGTTGGTTGAATAGTAGATAGATTCCACCTTTTTTATAATAAATTGAGCTCTCTTGGTTGCACAAGCTGTCGTTGCATATAAAAACAAATCATCACGAGGTCTGAAGAAATACTTTTTTTAATAAATAATAAATAAATAATAATAATAATAATATTAATAATAATAATAATAATAATAATAAATAAATAAAAGTTTAATATAATCAAGTATTTATAACACAACTTTTTAACACATTGAAAGGTTTGCATAAACGTTGAAATTCATAGTAAACAAATCTATTATTCATATTCAAGGCAAAAAAAATATTTTCTCGAACACAAATAAATTTATGAAAAGAATCAAAAATTTGGAAGTTGTGAAAGAAAAAAAATTGGAGTAATATAAAAAGGCGGGAATCCTGACTTTGATATGTAAATCTGGGCGGGAACAAATTTCATCGGGCGAAAATGTGTCAAAAAGTTAGAAGAAGAAGGAAAGTCTATTATTTTGTGGATTTATTTATTTGTCTTATCGTACATTCAGAGTTTAACTTTTTGTTTCTGATTAATCATTGCCATAAGGACTAAAATACTCTTGAGTTTGTATTGAAAGTAGCCCTTATAATATGGGACGAATTCGTCTATTTGATCCTTAAAGGGTTAAAATTCATTTCTTCATCTATGTGATTGATGGAAAAATAATTTGGTTATCTGGATTTCAATTCATGGACGTTTTTAAATCATTTATTTTTATCGTTTTTTGAAAAATGATTTCCAGTCAAATGCTATCGCCATATTATCGATAATTATGTGAATTTATACACATATACCCAACTTTATTTCATCATATCGGTTTCACACAGTGGACCTTAGTTTCAACTTTTGTTAACTTCTACTCAAGAATTAAAATTTAAAATTCCTTCTTCATTATGATTGGTACGTATTGTGTGTTGGTGAGAGTTTTCTTGAAATGGTAGAGTAAAGGATAAATTGTAAATGTTTATGATTGATTATTTTTTGTAACAAAGACGTTATCAACATTTCCCATAGAGTTTGAGCATGCTGATTCCAGAAATCAAACTGATTTTCTCCGGGAAGTTCGCATGTTTTTGTAATAACCGATATTAAATTATTCAGGTTCATCTTTCAGAAATGTTTCTGAGCCAGGTCTATACAATTTCTGTAAACACAAATAAATAAATAAAGACAAACATAGGTTGAGTTTCTGCATAATGTAGCAGAATGAGTTAGGATGGTTCTTGCAAATCTGCGACATCCTTCAGTTAATCTGCATCAAAATAAATATACATAAGGCACAGTCAATGATCACACGCGGACATTACATAGTAATAACATTATCGACATAGCTGTCTAAGCACCTATCACCACAACACTATAGCTAGAATCTCAGGGGCAAAACGAACACTATCGCAGTTTTCAGCACGCAAAATTAAACTGGAAAATAATACTTTCATTTATGTTACATTTTTGATGCAGCCCAGTGTTATTCGTTAAATACTTAATTTAAGGAAATTTAAAATCAGTTTAAGTATTAACATTTTTTCCCTTATAATCAAAAATAAATGAAAAAAATTATATGATTCATATATAGTTTAATCTGTTAAGGCTTCACTGAAATTATATGATACAATTTGAATCATAAATGTTTATTAAATCATAAATAAGTCATTAGAAAAGTAAACATGCTATCAATAATTTGATGAATGAATTGGATAAAAAGTTTCTAAATAAAAACTGCCGACACAACCGCAAAAAAAGATGGCAGTATAATAAATAGTTTCACTTCGCTCGTCATTCACAATAATAATATAATTTATTGGGCTTTTATAATTTCAGCGAGTCTAATCGAACTTAATACATATTGGGTAGATAAGCAACACAAAAGTATTTCCTGTATCTTCTTCCATCACATTTCATTGTTATGGCTTGGAAAATAAATTGTTAACACTCCCCTCAACTTGGTGAAAGAAGGTGTTAATCTTGGCGGTTGACGGGGGTAGTGATTTTGGAGCAACCGTAACCATCCGAAATACTTTTTTCTACATACAATAAATAACCCAATAACAATAATGTTACAATAGCACAAATGAAATATTTGCCAGAAATTTATAAATGATGATGCAATATTCAACCTGGAAATAACACTGAATTTAATTAAATAAAAGCTAAGGCGCATTTAAAAATCTAACTTTGTTGGTGTAATACATCCAATTATTAAAGATAAATCAATTCTAAATAATAATTTGTCAATATTATCTCCATTGTTCAATTTTTAATTAAATTTCATCCATGTATTTTTAAAATTAATCTTAAATTGTGTTCAAGATCATATGGATCGACAATATCACAAGTGAAGCAACCCACATTCAAATAACATAGAACTTACCTCGCTTGTGCTATTGTCAATCCAATTATATGGATCAAAAATAGCACAAATGAAGCAACCCACATTCAAATAACATAGAGCTTGCCTCAATTGTTCTATTGTAGGTCCATATACACTTGTGTTAATTTTTCTTATACGTTTTACTACTTCGTTGTTTGATGAGTTTTCCAAGAATAAATCTATAAAAATAAAAATAAATATATTATGTATAAATTGTATTGCTCAAATGAAAAGAACGTTTGAAAATATAATAATAATTGTCCTCACCCAAACAAAAAAAAATATTGAGCAATTCAATGATACGTTAAAAAAATGAACGATTGAAAGTAAAAGAAAATGTAAACCAACTCAATGTTATATCAAGAAAAATAAACGAAAACAATTCAAAGTATAAAAAATGTGAAATAATTTAATGATATATTAAGAAAAATGAACAAAAATAATTGAAAGTATACTTTCAATTTTCTTAATATATCAATGAATTATTTTATATTTTCTTATACTTTCACTTGTTTTCATTTATTATCTTAATATACCATTGAATTATTTCAGATTTTCTAATACTTTCAATTATTTTCGTTTGTTTTTCTTAATATATCATTGCATTCATTTATTTTTTCTTATATTTTCAATTGTTTTCGTTTGTTTTTCTTAATATATCGTTGACTTATTTTACATTTTATTTTACTTTTAATCGTTTTCGTTTATTTTGTTTAATATATTATTGAACTATTTCACATTTTCTTATACATAAAGAAATGTGAAATAGTTCAATCATATATTAAAAAAAATAAACGAAAACAATTAAAAGTAAAATAAAATGTAAAGTAATTTAACGATATATTAAGAAAAACAAATAAAAACTATTGAAAATTTAAGAATATATAAGAAAATATAAATTAATGCAAAAATATATTAAGAGAAACAAACGAAAATAATTGAAAGTATAAGGGAAATGTGTAACAATTCAATGTTATAGTAAAAAATAAACAAACAATTAAAAGTATAAGAAAATGTAAGGTAATTCAATGATATATTAAGAAAATAAACGAAAACAATTGAAAATATAAGAAAATTAAAAATATTTCAATGATTTACTAAGAAAATAAATGAAAACAATTGAAAGTATGAGAAAATGTAAAATAATTCAATGATATATTAAGAAAAATAATTGAAAGTATAAGAAAATGTGAAATAATTTAATGACATAGTAAACGAAATAAACGAAGACGATTGAAAGTATAAGGGAAACGTGAAATAATTCAATGATACATTAGGAAAAATAAACAATTGAAAGTATAAGAAAATGTGAAATAATTCAATGATGTATTAAGAAAATGGAACGAAAATAGTTGAATGTATGAGGGAAATGCTCGCCCAATTTCAAACGTAATGACAATTTGAATAAAAATTTAATTAATCTCCCTGAACAAGTTTAAACATGATAATTTCAAAATGTTTATTCAACTAACGAACCTTGCAGCAATTGTTCTTTTAAGTTTACATTTCTAGATTTTTCACGATGATTTAGTTTTGCGAAGTTTACCTAACGTATTTTAATCAATTATTTGTATTATTTAAATATTTTTTGGTTTCTAATTCGTTTATGGAATATTTTGTTAACAAATGTATTTGTATATTTCATTTAAAATACAATGTTCAGATAATACTTCTACTATATTTATAAAAATATTATATTTGGTCTTGTAAGCATCAAATAGTCTTAAAAAACATACATAAACATGTTTTAATATAAAACTTCTTTAAAGCAGAAAATTAAAAATCAAAAATATTGATGTGACATTTTTTTATTTGATATAATATATATATATATATATATATAAATCTTAAACTGTTGATGCAATATATTTTATTTCATATAAAACTTCTATAATGTATAAAATTTAAAATATTAAAATAACTTTTTTTTCAGGTATGTGGAGGTATCTGATGATGGTGGCCTGGTGTATCAACGTCTCGGAAGGCTTCTGTCCCAATGGTTGCTACTGCGATGAAAAAACCCCAAATGTGAAATGCATCGGTGCCAGATTGGAATTTGTTCCTTACCTCCTCAACCCAGATTCCCGACGAATAAATCTGGCACACAACCTCATATCGTCCATCGCAGAGAACTTCAAGTTTTACAACCAGTTGGAATTTCTGGATTTGTCACACAACAGAATCTCTCAGCTGGAACCAACTCACTTTTCGTCTCAGAGTCGGCTACGAGAGCTGAAGTTGAGTCACAACAACGTCAGCTTTATTTCCACTGAAGCTCTAGAAGGCTTAGTGAGTCTCCAGTTCTTAGATTTAAGTCACAACTCCTTAACTGAAATTCCGGCATCGGCTTTGTCGCATGTGACGTCACTTAAAATACTTTTGATATCTCACAACAAACTTCATAGCCTGACTCCAAAAACGTTTAGCGGCCTGAAGGATCTTCGCATTCTAGACATTTGTGATAATTATTTTCGACGAATACCTTCCATGGCCTTGCAGGATCTGTTAGGCCTGGAAACCTTACAGTTATGTCAGAACAGACTATCGTCAGTTTCCGCTGGAGATCTTCCATTACCAAGACTGAAATTCTTATCCTTAGAGAACAATAATTTAATCAAAATAGACAATTCTGGTTTCCACCAGCTACAAAGTCTTCAGAAGCTTAACTTGAACAACAACATGTTGGATGATGTTCCAACATTGGCTTTTGCGTCACTCCTCAACCTCGAATATTTGTACTTGAGTCGCAACAACTTTTCTCGCCTCGACAGCAGAGCCTTCCGAGGACTGAGTCGTCTGCTTTTTCTCGAAGTTTCCAGATGTCCTCTGCTGAGAAGCATCGGAATGTCCGCCATTGACGATTGTATAAACCTACAAAACGTAACAATCTCGCACAACCCACAACTCTTCTCCCTTCCAACAAACCTGTTTTCTAACCTACCTCGTCTAAAAAATTTGGATTTGAGGACAAACAACTTGAGGACGTTGTCGAAACTTTCTCTGCCATGGACCTCGCTGCAATTCTTGGACTTGCGGGAGAACCCTTTAGTGTGCAACTGCTCTCTTCAGTGGCTCTCCACGGCCCTCACCAACCCCAATACTTCGTTCAACGTCGTCGACGTACAATGCTCATCTCCCGAGAAGCTCAAGGGAGTTTATATTTCAAGGTGGGTAATTTCTTGTAACTTCATCAGTAAAACAGATAGTCAATAACAATAGATTTTCAACATGAACGAATTTCTAACAACAAGTCTTTGCAGGTTGTCTCCTCATCAGCTTCGTTGTGTTGACCAACTCCAAATTGTGGTTTGTGTCACGGTTATCAGTGCCTCATCAGTTCTATTGTTGGCCTTAACAGTTCTGCTCTGCAGGTAATTCAATCAAATTATTGTTATTTTGTTTATTATTAATGAAAATATTATTTTAAGCAACATAATCATATAGCATGAAACGCAGTATTGCATATTTAAATAAATTGTTTCTTGGGGCTTGGTTACACAATGATAGACTTTATATGGTTATAGTTCAACTGGAGAAGTGTTGCACCCGTAATATGTCCATTGGGACAAAATATAACCATAGTACAATGGGAATTTATTGTATTGTGAATATTATAGTTTACAGTTGATCAGAACAGTACAATTGGTTAAATATTCACTGTTCATTTGACTTGAAAAGCGAACTGTCTTTGCACTAATTGTGTCAAAATTCTCAAATAAATCTTTACAGGTACAAAAGGAAGCAGAACGGTGAGAAATTGGGTCGTGATTGGGTGTCTGGTCACCTGGCACCCTGGTCACCTGATGACGAACACTCCGTTGCCACCAGACACATCATGGCCGACGACTACTACTACCAATCCTACAACACCGTCAGGAAGGTTCCTGTCACAGAGGTCTAAGAGTACCCGTGTGTGTGATGTCAAGGTGGCGCGTCAGAGGGCGAAAGGTCCCCGTAACCAATGCTTAAAAGTCCCGTGAATGAGGTCGAAGGGTCATGTGACCGAGGTTTAAAAGTTCCCATGCCCCGGTTCTGAATGTCTCAGTTACAGTGATGATGGTGTTACTATGTAAGATATAATTATACCCTTTTAA
Source organism: Archaeomysis grebnitzkii (assembly GCA_031471125.1). Taxonomy (NCBI): domain Eukaryota; kingdom Metazoa; phylum Arthropoda; class Malacostraca; order Mysida; family Mysidae; genus Archaeomysis; species Archaeomysis grebnitzkii. The sequence goes on from JARUHE010361071.1 coordinate 6,587, forward strand.
AAAGGATTCGTCGACGTTGACTCAATGTTAAGTTGATACTTACTTATCAATATATTTTTTACAGTACTAACCTTCAGTGATTTATAGTGACTTGATAATATGGCGATACCAACTAACTAGGGCATCGAATGATTAATTTATGTGTTAACTTACACAACGGATACACGCTCAAAAAGGGCTGTTGACTCTGACATTGTGTTAAATTTGTACCAATTACCCAGAGTAACGGACATAGCATCAATTTTGACATTTAAATGCATCGACTCTATTTATAAATAGGTTGTACAGTCGTAAATACAGCTATCAGTCAGTAGATTTGATCATACCTTAAATAATAGTAAAAACAATCTTATGTGTTGTTTGATATCGATGAATAAAGTAGTTTTATTTAATTACACAAATACTAAATATAATATCATAAATGTTGGATCTAAGTTGGTTATTCTTGTTATTAAGTATCAACTTGAAATTCAGTCAACATTAACAATCCTTTTTTCAGAGTATAAATATTGTATATATTAATCACAAAAAATATATTACACTGATGTAAAACAACATAAGTGAAAGTTGAAAAGAAAACTATATATATGTGAATTATTAAAACTGATTTTATTTATTGAAAAAAATATAAAAACAGTTTGATGTTAACTTCAGAGAAAATATTTCTTTGCAATAATTATAGATTATTTTTATAGAATTTGTTCTTTTATATTTCATAACTGATAAGAGATTCTTATACAATCAACACTGTGTATATAAATTCACAAGTTCCAAAACTGAAAATAATTTAAATGAAAATATAAATAATGAAGAATTGAAGATACTTGAAATAAAGTTCATAAAAAAACAGTTTTGAAATTATTTGTTTTGAAATTTGAAAATTTGAAAATCAAAAGAAAAAAATCTTTTCAATATTTTTGCGTATGCTTCATACACACTTGCTCATTAAAATTATTATATTGCTAATTATAAGTATTAAATCAATTTGAATTAGATTATAAGTGATATATAAAATCAAAATAACATGTTCAACTTATGCTTAAGAAATATAACCAAACAAATCAAACGTTAAAATTGTTTCATATATACCAATATTAGAAGATAAGTATAACCAATTTTAAGTATATTCATGTACACAATACATTAACATTTATGCGCATTAATTATATTGTTCTAACATTTGGTTTTATTTTCAATTAAAGAATATGTTATCAACAATCAAATGTGTTCAGTCATTCATAACGCTATTAGTAATTATAGTAATTCTCTCCAAGAAAAGTTACAACAATCACTAGTAGAGTTGGAAATGGTTCAGCTTATAACCTATAATATACACTCACTAGTTAGTTGTTCAAAAAACACATAAGGATCAAAATTAAAGAAACATGTTTAAGTATAAACTTAAGAAATAAAATAAAATAATTCAAACCATGTTCAGACATTTAGATTTAAAGTACACTAAAGGTTAGTAACAAAACGAATAAATAAATACATTTTTGGGATAGAGAAAGCTATCATTAGCTCAGTATCATCTAGTAAAAAAAAGTGGCTAAGGAATGTTGACACGTAGATAATTATATTTTTAGTAATAAATTAATATTTTTAATGTATTAAAGGTTGTATATCTGGTATCGTCTGGTATTTTCAAACTTTTATTATATATATTATATCTCTTGCTTAAGCATTTTCAACCTAAAATATAATAACAACTAAGGTCTATATTTATGTTCTTGACAACTTCTCATTAACTATGTCAAAGTCTTTTGAACACCAAAAAGGTTCAGAAACTTTACTAACATTTATACAAATTAGAAAAACATTTTTTCAATAAAATGTTAAATATTTGTACAGGACCTGATGATGCTGTTTTTGTCCAATCTCTCAACTCATATGTAAAAATTCCTTTCATACCCAAGTGTCCACTGTACCATCTGCCCTCATACCCAAGTGTCACTATACCATCTGCCCTCAAACATTGAATGTTTAACTAAATTTATTTAAATTTAATTTAATTTAATTGTTAAATCATTGAATATTTAACTAAAATTAAATCATAAGCGATCGAGAGACTCTTACACCTGAGTTAGTAGAACCAAAACCAAAACAAACATTCCTTTCATCCCAACATTTTCAATTAAGCTTGTGTTTTTTCTTATCCGCAACTTTCATGAAATATTTTGATTTTAAAACATAACTGGATTTGCTGTAAATAATAAGAAAAAGTGTTTTTTTATTTAGAAATACATTTCATGAATATTGTATTTATTTTAATAAAATAAAGAACATTTATAAAAGTACTTGCAATGGATTCAACAAATATTTTTGTACTATTGTATAATGGAATGTAAACTTTGAAAAATTGATGTTGAAAAATGCAGTACAAGTATTTAATTTATTAAACTGAACAAGATAGAAGTTGAAACTTTTAATTGCAAGTTTTTTAACTGTTCCTTCTCATACAATCTTTTCCAAGAGCAACCTATTGCTTCCATAACCAAATGTATTTTTAAAATAAATATATACAGTTACATAAAAAGTAAGTTACGTAACTGTAACAAATTATTTTTAGGACTTAATTTCTTTTTAGGTAAACTCAATGCAAATGCAAAACTACTCTTAACACCATATATGCAAGTGCATAGTAATTATACCCTAAAAAATTGTGGTAATGCATTTCAGAACCGTTTATTACATTACAATTACATACATACATTTATTGTTATATTTGTTTATTTATTTATTATTATTTATTATATTTATTATGTATTATTTATTACATTACAATTACATACAACAATGTGCTATTCAGCTTGAACTGTTTCGTGGTGATAATCCAATAAAGAACGTCAGTGTTTAAGAAAATGAATTGTTGGTTATTAATGATGTGTTTCACATAAATAAAAATATTTTCATATTTTATGAGCACTAATCCTTGATCTAATTTAGTCCATATAAATCTTGATTTAAAAGATGCTTCTAGAAATCCACAAATATAGCGTTTCCATTTATCACGACTATAAAATAACAATAAACTTTATGAACCATAAAACATGTGTTCTTATAAACAAGTTAATTCTTTTTCTCTTCTTTTCTGACAATATTTTTGTTTATTTTTATGTTTTTAATATTTATTCAAAATATGTGTAATATTTATTCAAAATATTTGTAATTTTTATTCAAAATATTGGATCATTTATTTATTTGTTTTTCAATGTTTATTCAAAGTTGAATGCAACTTAACATACACAAATACTTTCAGTCTAATGTTATGTAGGTATTCTGGTTCAAAATAAGACAATGGTGTTATGTGGGTACCCACACACGTTGGATATTCACGCCTATATAATTGTATCAAACTCCTCAACACGTCAATGTTTATTTGATGTGCTGTCAAGTTAGCTGACCATTATTTAGTAAAAACTTCAATTGAAGAAGATTAAGAAAAAAACTGTTTTTATTTAGCTTAACTTTAATCTACATTTATATATGCTTATATATATATTTTCATATACTTATGTATGTTTTTACTTGTGGAATTATAAAAATTGAAATCATATAGAGCACATTAAGGTTAAACCTTATTTTAAAACAAAAACAAAAATAAAATAAATAATATATATAGAATTTATTTTATTTAATTAAAAAATTGTTAATGATTATAGAAAACCAAAGAATTGAAAGGGTCGATATTTATGGTAACTAGATACACTTTCATCAACATTTAACAACAATATTTTTAATATTTTGTATAACTTTTCAATACAGTTTATAGGGTTCGGTTTCCCAATGATACAACAAAGAAACAATGTTTACAAATATTGTATTTTTATTTAAAAGTTTTGTAAAGGTTTACCAATCTACTATTTTATATTTTAATTGGTAGTTTTAATTATAGTTTTATTTCTCTGAATATAAAATATATAAACATAAATGTATTAAATTGTATACAATTCTTTATAATCTTGTACACGAATCGTATACAATGCAATATGCTATGTTTGTGAAAAAACATTTAAACATTATAAGGTGAGTAGATGTTTATGTAAACATTCAAACACTCAAATGTAATACATTAAGACATTGAAACATTAAAAAAATAAAACATTAAACCATTAAGACATTAAAACTTTAAAACTCTAAAACGGTAGAAGATTAAAGTATTTAAACATTACAACATTAAAATATTGAAACATTAAGACATTAAAATATTGAAACATTAAGACATTAAAACATTAAGACATTAAAACATTAAAAACATTGAAACATTAAAATATTGAAACATCAAGACATTAGAACATTAAGAAATTAAAACATTAAAACATTAAGATATTAAAACTTTAAAACTCTAAAACGGTAGAACATGAAAGTATCAAAACATTACAACATTAAATTATTAACATGCTAGAACGTTAAATTAAAACATTAAGACAACGAAACATTAAAACATTAACAAATTTAAACATTAAAACGTTAACATGTTAAAACACTAAAACTTTAAAGCACTAAAACATTAAAATATTAAAACATTAAAACAATAAAACATCAAAGCATTAATACATTAAAACATTGAACATTGAAACATTGAAACATTAAAATAGTATAATACTAAAACATCAAAACACTAAAACAGTAAAATATTGTATAATTAAAACATTAACATAATAGAACATTAAAACGTTCAAACATTCAAACATCATAAATTGAGTAAAAATGTATTTAAGCATTTTACATTAACATTGAATGATAAATTTTATGAAAAACAGAAACTTTTAATTTGATAATTTTGTATTATTAAATGACTTTATTGAAAATCCTATTTTAAAAGTTAAAATTGTTTAAATTTTAAATGTATAAATATATTTCTCTGTAAATATGATGTATATTATGTAGCTAACTTTTCAATAATTAAATCTTTATCATTATTTGTTTTTTCATTATCCTTTACGTTGATTAAAAAAATGTTGGTGTATTTTGGCGGTTATAAAGAAAATAGTTAAAATTAAATTCTTTTAGTTTTTTTTTAAACTTTCATAACTTCTGAAAAATAAAATAAAACATGCAACGTGAAGAGCGAGCTCTGGACAGCTGCATTTTCAGATGGGAAAACATTTTCAAGTTTTTATTGGAATATTCAAGTTTGTTGTGAATGATCTTTCTAAGGCTGTTATGAGATGAATTAGGCTACAATGCTCACGTGATCCCTGAACGGCTGAGGGCAGTATTTGTAAATAAAATATTCACATTAATGCCCGCAAAATTATAAATTAGCATTCACCAGAGAAATATTTAATATTGTTAGCATTTTAACCAAACTTGGCACACTGAAGACCACAACAACAACAACAACGATCGAACAATAACGAGTAATATTTCGTTGAACAAAACCAAAATGAAATTGTAAATAAAATATTGCCTTTTATTAAAATTGAAAGACTACGTTAAGAACTAAAATAAATTTTGCAAATCAAGAAAACACATTGCCTGAACAAAACAAAGTTTTTACTGTTTATGTAACTTTGTTTAAGGTAGAGAGAACTGAAAACTTCGTAAATTATAGCTAACAGAATATATCATTAGAAGTTTAATGTTTACCTTACATAAATATAACAATATGTAACATAGAACTAAAGTAATTGGACACTAATAATTTGCAAAATATTTGTATTACTCCCAAAACGTTAAATAGCTGCATGATCAAATATTCAATAGCTTCAAAAAGTTTATAGCAACTATTTGGAATGTTAGGTATAAAATTCATTGGATGACACTGTGTCTCTGTAGTATGCAAGGTTAAAGAAGGTTTCTATGTTATTCTAAATTACATAGATAAGTTCTCTAATGATGGATTAACTCATATAAACATCATGAGCGTGTTAGCATCCCATCTTTCACTATCGGAAAGGTAGTTCGAATGTATCATAAAACTGGAACTAGGACTCCTCGCAAACTGCGGACCGGCTTCGTCGTTATATGCTTCGCAAAGTGATGAGTCAGCCAATGTAATGGTGACTCACAAGACTGTACAGATGGACGTTCCATCATCAAGAGTACACGTGAAGAAAAACATAGATAGTTGCATTCAAATGATACTTATTTGTTCAATCCATGTTTAAAACAATGTAGTAATGGAAAAAATGTAAAGACTCATCTAAATAAATTTGCTAAATATTACTATGATAGAAAAATTAAGCTTTGCGATATCACCATAAGTTCATATGAATCCAAAATATGACTTTTTATCCCTAATGTTTCGAGAAAGGCTGGGACAGATTATGATCCTTTGATAGCAATCTCTACTATCTAGCACGAAGGGAATTCATTGTAGTTTGAAGTAATTCTGCAGCATTGGTGAGATGATGAATAGTGATATATATCGTGCATTAGGAGATGCTAGAGGAAAAGCCATTTCTAAGTGTAAGAAATGTCTAGGGCTATTACTACAAGGGATCCTCTCAACAGGATATTTATCCTAAATAGTGATGCAACGAAGGTCGACGAAGAAGAAAATATAAATCCTTCCACAGCCTTACAAATCGCCAGATCTAAATCCTATCGAGCATATGTATAACATATTGATGACAGTATCACATAAGCGGAACCCACGACAATTTTTATACAATATTGGGCTAAATTATGACAAAATCTTTAAATATATAGTCTTTTATATGCAGATGTTACCTATCCATGATGTAGTTGCAAAAAAATGTCATGACACAAAACATTTGAGTAAATATGTGTTGTGTTGATAAACGTTGATGTTGCAAGCTAAAATATGACTGTATGTTATATTCAGAACGTTTTTGCGAATTGTTTAATTCATAGTATACCTAAAATGGTACGAATTCCTAGAAACGTCCAAAACTTAGGTTTGGAAGCATGAGTGTCCAGGCACTGTAGGTATCTTCCCTCTCTACCAATCAGTGCACCAGCATAAAATTGTCTGGTAAGTCAACTTTAAAAAAAAGTGTATCCATTATAATTGCAATGAGCATTAACGGTAAACGTATATAATAGGTTCATTGCCAATATAACAAACTAATTGCTCAACTCATGTTAAATAATAATTAGCATAGTATTTATTTGCTAACGCTCTAAAATTTACCAGAAATAAACAAGTTTTGTGGAGGTAAAGTGAATAGCTTTGTCTCACTCATAATAAAAGCAAAAATTGCGGTAAAAAGTATTATTTTTGCAAACAAATTTTTCCAATGGCTTGCTTAAAAGGTCGATTCTAAGCAAACAATGCCGTTTTTTCACTAATTAATTAAAGTTCAAGAAAACATTATTTTTTCTTTCCTTAAACTGTGTGGCAGAGAAATTACACCATTTCGTAAGATTTTAGCCATTAGAAGTAAAGCTTGAGAAAAGTGTTGTTACTTGCCTACTTAGATTTTATCATATTTTTGGGATACGGAATATTCCCTGTGTGCAAAACATGATAATGATGTTGAAAATTATAATAATAATAATAATGAAAATACAAATAATAATAATAGAGTATAGTTTGTTCATACAATACAAGAAACCGATATAACTCCAAATTTGCTACCTAAATCAAACCAATTTCTAATATTTATAATATGCATAATAATTTCAATGAATATAATAATAATACAAATAATCTATTTTTTTGTTCCTGGTGTTGTTCTTTCTTCAGTCGATTCACGTTCTCTAAGCAAGACCGATTTTATATAAACATTTATACCTTCAGTGTTGAGGAATGTGCAGCGGCCATACAATGCCGGCTTCTATACTAATTGCAACGTTAATTAGTCTTATGACAATAATAATTCAGGCTGGAACTGTTTGTCCTAAAATGAGCCATGAAAATTGAGGATTTCTTGCTGCTCTTATCTTTATATAGTTTTTAAATAACTTTAAATGTCATCCAATAAAACTTACGTGCAAACCTTACCACACTAAAATGTCAATTGGTTAAACAACATAGAAGAACGCGGCTTTGTTTAATCAAATGAAAAACAGCCGTTCGAGATGCCTGCACCATCTCGTGAGCAAGAGGATCTTTCGCAGAACACTAAATACAAAAACCCTTAAGAAACGAAATCTTCCCAATGTTTTCAATGAAAAACAGCCGTTCGAGATGCCTGCACCATCTCGTGAGCAAGAGGATCTTTCGTAGAACACTAAATACAAAAACCCTTAAGAAACGAATTCTTCCCAATGTTTTCAATGAAAAACAGCCGTTCGAGATGCTTGCGCTTCATGAACAGGAAGAAAAAAGTTCACAATATTATAAATGACAACAAATTATTCTGTCACAAGATATAAGTTGTCAAATGTGTTTTTTCATATTTATGTTTTTATTGTTGTAAATATAAGTAAATGTAATACCTGACTTTTGTCAGAATTAAAGGGATTGTTGTTGTTGTTATTATAGAGCCCAAAATATTCGAAACTTAAACTCTGTTTTAAATGTTGAAAAATACAAAATTTTTAAACTGGTAAAAATCATAATAATTTGAAAATAATTTCATGCTATGTTTTATAAATTAAATATAATATAAAAGTATAAGCGGGCATTAATTTGAAGGAAAACTTTACTTGAAAATCATTAGCTAGCGTTCACCACAGAGTGATTTATCATTGTATTTATAACTAATTCAAACTGTTAGTATTGATGTAAGTTTTAAGAGTCTTAATGTTTTTTCTTTTTTTTATATTTATTACTTAAAGTTTATAATTAAGTGGAATGGTAAATATTTTGTTTTTTCAATAAAACAAATTATATTTAGAAAATTAAATGTTTTCAGATAATTCCTCCCTCGAAAAATGTCATTTACAAATTGATGGAAGAGATAAGACCACAACTGGAGGGGCCCTCTCACAAGATAATCCGAGATGAAAATTCATGAACTTTCTTGAAAATTTGGTAAGAAATATTTTGAGAGATTTTTAATGACAATAACGATATATCTATTTTAAAATTGGTAACGTCATTTTCCGTCAGGTCTTTGCTATAATAACTATGTTAAAAATATATAACAAATATATCACAGCATGTTGAAATCTAGCTCGACTTAATTTTAGAAGGTCAAACTGTCTTTGCTTTAATTTATTTTCCTCCATTGAGCCAACTTTTCGTGTATGAATCTGAAGTTGTTTCAATGAGATGACCTCACTGCCACGAGTAGGTCTTTGCTTTTGCCTTAACTTGTGCTGGAAGGATTGCCCAAAAAGGATTGGAACTGATTCATGGTTAGATATATTTCCGATCCACACATATCATGTATGCAAAGCCACTGTCCTGAGGTACTTAAGAATGTAAGGATTTAACTTATTCTTTATGAAAGGCAATGTTGTACTTGCCCTTCACAATCTTATTAAGAAATTATGTTTTTTTACTTCCTTTCCTTTTATTTTTATATCAACCTATAAATCGACATTTTCAATAAAACAAGTCTTTGATTTTTTTTATTATATATTTCAAGATTTAATTTAGTTCAATAGTTTAAACATTTCATTAATGTAAAATGTTTGTTCAAATAAACACTTCATTAAGATCTTTAATGGAAGATTCGTCTGTTGAAATAAGTCTTTGATTTTATTTATTATATATTTCAAGATTTAATTTAGTTCAATAGTTTAAACATTTCAGTAAGTAAAATGTTTGTTCAAATAAATAATTCATTAAGATCTTTAATGAAAGATTCGTCTGTTAAAGGGACCAGCCTGCAAATGCCTTATCGTCGACATTTGACCCTTCCAGAGTAAACACAATCTCGTTCTGGGTTTTATAGGCCTAATGTTTTTCCGATGTTACCCTCATAGGCCTATTGATCCGATTTATGGATTGATAATTGCTCTATAATAAACAACATTTGTCGTTTTATTAGTTATCATTTTTTCCAAATATGTTTTTATAGGTTTTTCTATTTGGAATTGGTTCTCTAAATACAACTTTTATATAACAACACACTAATGTTTTAACATTTAAAAAAAATATTTTCTCCTGTATATTGCTTAATGTTAGATTTTGATATATCTTAAAAGTAGAAATGATTGGCAACGACTCATAAAAAAATAAATAAGATAAAAACTGACAAAGAAGAGTTTGATTTTAATTTACAAGAAATAAATCATAATTTTCAATTGTTTTTATTTTATTTATTGTTTTTATTTTATTTCATTTATTTTATATTTGTCAATTGGTTTATGGTGGTATTGACAAAACAAAAAATAATGATGATTGCAAAAAATATGTAGTTCCACCCTTTTATTTGAAATATGACATTAATATTAATTTATATATTATGACTATTGTTATTATAATTGTGTAATCTTAATGTTATATATTTTGACTACATTGTTGTTGTAATTTTATAACATTTGTGGTGCGTTATTACTCGCAAAATAAACACCCTGAAATGTTACAACCTTGTATAAGAACATTTTAGCTCAAAAACAACCGTACAACTAGAATTACAACTGTTGATGTTTAACTCGCTTAGACGGTTATACAGTTTACGATAGTTTATGTTTTTATATGAATGTTCTCATTAAAAAGCAAAACTCTAAAACATTTTTAGATAAAAAAAAATTATATCTACTAAAGAACAAATAAATAAAACCGAACTGCAGTAACAATAATTCACGGCAGTGTGAATACGGCATAATACCCAGTAGGAAATTATCATCGTATCAATTGTAAAACGAGATACTTAAGAGTGGAGGCATGGTTGGTTTAAGCCGTTTGAATACCCCGTGAGTACCATTTATGTAACTGTTAACATATGTTTGTCCAGAAATGGAAAAACTTATGACAATAAATTATCTAACTGTTGAAATATTTGTTTGGTACTTAACTCGATTCAAAAGTATGCCAATAGGCAGAAACAGAAATCAAAAACTCCTCTGTTTATTTTAGTGTTGAGTTTTGACAAATAACGGTATCAAAAACGATCATGATAAATTTAGATGTAAATTTTGTTGGAAACGAGATCATAAATTACTCTAAAATCGTCATTATTCAAGTTGGAAATCAAAAACAGCACTAAACAGCACTAGACAGATAACACTGGCCTGCGTTTAAAATTTGCTTTCAAAGGTTGAAGGTTTTCAACTGATTTATAGGTTTTTTGGTGCGCTGAATCCAAAAATACCATCCGTTTCCTTGGATCAGGTCTAGTTTT
>JARUHE010361181.1:0-17734 GCA_031471125.1 Archaeomysis grebnitzkii
TACTTTTAAGGACTAAAACAAACATGCTGTCATTTTTAATAGACCTATGTAAGATCGAAACCTAAATGCTTCCCAAATTTATTTTCCCCATTACATGAATAAACACTAAAAATTACCATCTTATGCAGTTTGAGCTAATAAATAAGAAACATGTTTGTTTTGGTCTTGAAAGTACGGTTAACTAAATGGGTCAAATTTAGCCCAAGTTGGGCAATGGCTAAAATAACTATCGGTATGCACGATTTTTTTCGTTCCTATGCGTCTACCTTGTGTTATTATACCATGGTTGGGACAGTCTCGAGAAGAAAAAGTTGAATAGGAATGATTTATTTTGAGTTATTTGTTGTTTTGAATTATTGTGTTGGTTTAACAATTTTCTTTCTTACCTAAAAGAAAATAAATTTAAAAGAGGATTGTAGCATAATTACATAGAATTGTAATATGTACTTATGCTTGGTTTGAATATGCAATTAATAAATACTCATTTCTGGTAACGTGCCTCTCCTTAATCCCATAAACATAAACTACTTTTTAATGCAGGCAATGTGTAAATTACAATGAAGTATCACGTCAATATGTCATTATTTTCTATCAAAATTGATAAAGAACCAAACATTAGGCCAAGTTTAAGTAGTTTTCAAGCCGATGTACGATAAATCGTTCATGATCGCTTGCGATTTCGAGTCGACATTCTTAAAAAGTTGTCTACAAAATCGCAGACGCTTTATTACAACTATAAGCGACATGTGGCCCATTTTATCATATGTTCCAAACGAACTATTACGATTTTCCTCACCTTTTTTCAAATATTTGTCGTCTGCTACAATTGGGTTTCAATGGAGGATTTCCCTTAAACTTATTTTGTTAATTAAATTATTCTCATAATTTACTTAGTAAAGTAGAGTTTAATTTGTTGGAAACCAATACAATAAATTAAAAACGCACAAATATTCATTGAAAAATTATAAAAAAAAAAAAAAAAAAAAAAAACATTAAAAAATTTAGATATAATAGGGCATCCATCAACAATAGGTAACAAGTCGTTTTAGTAAAAGAGAACAACCTAGATTACAGATTAATTGAACTTACAAACAAAATGTAAAATAAAAAAATACTTTAACATTTGTCTTCACCTCTTATAAAAATAGCGAAATATTTTCAAGTTCATTAAAACAATAATTTTTATGGAAAAATCTATATAAAATTTGTTTATTTAAAAAAAAGTTATTATTCAAGAAAAATTTGTAAATTAAGAAAAAACTTCATTATTCATCTTCACCTCTTATAAAAAGACTGAAACATTTTCTAAGTTAATTCGAGCAATGAAACGTAATTTTTTAAAGAAAATATAATATATAGCATTTTTTTATTTTTTATTATTCAGCTCATTCTCAATAAAATTTGTTCAATAAAAAAACTGTGAAATCAAAAATGAAAAACTATAACATTTACCTTCACCAAATTTTCAACACGAGACGACAGACTGACCCACGGGCCACGCATGTCGATTGTAATAAATAGGGTATCCGTAGGATGGAGACCGTAAAAATAATATTTAAAAGTGGAGACACTAAAAAAAATTGGTGGATTCTTTTCCAAATACCCTAATGTTTTCTATTTTATACATTTACTTTCTTAATTTTTTACAACCATTACATGTTTAAATGCATAGGATTCGTGTATACAATCCTGGTCAATCTTCTTATGATTAAGTTAGAAATTACTTGGCTTATTCTGTAAAATAACATGGTAGTTTCTTATTGTGCTCTCTAATTTTTATTGGGAATAATACCTTAGGCTACATGTATTATACTAACCATGACAGCCTAACAATGTGTATACAATATGAAAAAGGCAAAGTAAAACATTTAATATACATTTATATGCAATATGAAAAACCAATGTTAAAATGTAATAATAAAAAATATATAAAAATTAGGTTATAGATTTGTCATCCATATATTCGTTTTCTATGAATATTCAGTCGTCGTAGCTACCACTTAACTGTTTCATTTAGTTCAACATTTTTCATTAAAAAAGATTCAATAAAAATTTGGCTCAAAAATCGATTAAGGTAAATGATTCATATGAGAATTTAACAGATTTAAAAAGCAGATATTTCAATGTCATAGATGAACTATAAGGATAGTTTTGCTCAAAATTATGCAAGAAGTAGGTGCAGTACGACTACTATATTTATTATATAATATCATGTTAAGTAATAAAAATAATTGTATCGTAATAGTCTTTCATTAAGACTACTACAATTTGGTGGAGAAAAGTTAAGTAAAGACTGCGGTCACGTAAAAAATAGAAAGGTAATGAAATCTTATGCCAAAGAAGTAAAGACAATAAAGAATAACGAAACTAAAGATTCAAAGTATAGACTGAGGTAACATAGGATATATGATATTAATTCAAGAAAAGGCTTATTAAAACAGTTTATACAAATATGTGGATATTAGAATAATTCATAAGAATATACAAACGGATCGAGGAAAGTAATTATGAGGAAAATGTACCCGGAAATCAGAAGAATATTGAGAAGGAACAAGAACAAAGACACCAGTTAAGAGTTTTAGAATTGGAAGAATAAAGACGCCAATTACGAGGTTTAAAGTTGGAAGATATAGAAAAGAAGAATCTAATTGTGTTTAAGATGAACGTCCATTCTATCAAAAGGAAACCGTTTGTGAAAAGATACAAATTTGAACAGTGGCAAGTTAAGAAGAAACGAAACAAGTACAGAAAACACACTGAGTCTTGAGCACTTTGTGCTCCGAAAAGCAAGAAACTAGAAATCAGATCGCTCGTTGCTAGAAGGAATACAGTTAAGTGATTGCAGCATCCAATTGGATTTACGAGGATGTACATAACAGCATGAGATTATAATACGAAATCGAAAATGATGAACAATTACAGCTGTAAAACATAATAATTGGAAACACAGATCACCAAGAAAAGTGGTCTAAACTGACAAATAAGAATAAAAGAGGTTCATGAAAGATGACGACTCTTAAGATAAAAATAAATGAGTTGAAGTCTCAACAACTGGAAAACCGAAAAGAAGTTTTGTGTGAAATGTAAAACGAATTTTAAGATAGGTTTGATAGTATAAATAATCAAAGAAAATATGTTTTAAGAACCTAATGAGTTTTTTTTCAATTATAAAAGTTCGTAAGATTGATTAAAGATAGAAAAGATAAAAATAAAATAAAAGAAATATTGAGCTTTGTGATAAGGAACTGAATACAAATGTATAAGCACCATGTACACATGGAGATGGAGATCTGCAAGTTTAGCAAAACAAATATGTAAAATCATAGTAATAAGACAACTCGAACATATTACAAATATTGATTAATGATACTAATAGCTTCACAGAACTAAATTCAGGTTAAAACTAGTGATTGTAATTTCACGAACCCGTGGAAAGAAAAAACACAAAAGTTATCATGTGAAGTAAATTGTTAAAAAAAAATAAAGAACAATAATAATCGATTAAAAGGTTTTTGTCGTTATATTATAAACACTGCAAAATAAAGAAGATGAAATGAGTGAATAATAATAGAAGGAATCCCAAAATACTCAGAATGAATTGCAACATATTAAAGAGAACATACAGCGAAATATCTTACGAGCGAATATGAAGTACCTGAATAAATAATAAAACTAATAGATGAAATATCAACAAAAAATTTTTTTTCAAAAATATAAGCCCCGGATAATGTAGTATGACTTCTATATTTATTATATAACATCATGTTTAACTAATAAAATTAGTTGTATTAGTCTTTCAGTAAGACTACTACAGAAGGCACATAACAAAAAAGAAGTATCAACCACAGATCTAGTTTCACATCAGCGATGTCAACCCAATGGAATTGCACACCGCCGAAAAAAGAATAAGAAAAAACAAAAGACAATCGAACGATACAGTCTACGTGTAATTGAAAATATTTACCGTGCATTCTATGCGTATCGGTATATGAAGTTTTATATTTAACTATCAACTCTAGACCTTCACATGAACATAAATTAGATAATAGTTAATAATTTAATAAAAACATTATTATACTTCATAAATGTTAAAAATTTAAAACAACATGTTAACTAATTCCAAACATCCGATGCATGCACGGGTGGTCATTATCAATTACTGAATGCTTAATTGTTTTTTAATTCAACAAACATTAAACGGTTTTGCACATCATTTTGGATATGACCATGTCGATGTGCCAATGCATAGTCCACAATAGCTCCATTTTACTCAAAAAAAGGTGAACAAACGTAAAGAAAATTCTCACAAAACAATGAAAAGAAAGAAAAAATCACTGATGATAAGGCTTTGTATGAACTTGGTTGCCATTAATAAAAACATGTACAGTCGAATTTGCATGAAACACCACTATACATTGGGACTGATTATTTTGTACATCTTAAACGGAGTGAATTCTTATGCTATGCTGCCGTTTTCTATAATTATACTGTTTTATTTTGACTTTCAACAAAAAACTAATAAAAGACTTAGGAGAATTTTTGATAATTATTTTTTATTATTATAGACTATTACACAGCACATTAGATACGGAGATTTAGTGATTAGCTGTTTGTATTTATGAAACAATTAAATTTCGTAACACGTGCTCCCTGAGTCATGAATTACAATAAAAAAGCGAAAACATTCATCTGTTTATTAATAACACTACATAAACAAATAGAAATATTGAGTTGACATGAAATAATTTAAGCAATTTCCTATTTTAGACATGGTTAGGAAAGTACTACATGAATCTGTTGACTCAACATAACCTACTTACTCTCACGTGAGTAGATCGACACATAAAGTTTTACAAATGTTGAGAGTTAAATGTTTCCATAACTGATCACCGCGTCTAAAATAGGAATATGCCACAGTTTATCATTTTGGAATTTTGGATTCATTTTTTTAAAAAAGTAGGTAAAGGTTTATAAAATTATATAAATACCTGCTGTTTATATGTAGATCACTAGTCTTATTGATTTTAGCAGTTAAATTAACTTCAATATTGATGTAACCATAGATTAAAGACGTATAGATGTTCAACTCAATAATTTTGTATGAAGAAATTTATAGCTCGAATTGCCAGAAACGTCCAGCAAAAAAGATGCCAAATAAAATACAATAAATTTATTTATGCGATTTCAATGTAATTTTATTTCTTCTTGGGAAGAATTTTTCCTTCATTAAATCATTTAATACTTATATTTGAAATGCTAATTTTTGTACAAATCTTATATATAATCACGTATAAACGCTTGATTTATAATATTGAATTAATTCCATTAGAAAGTATTATCTTGTTATTAGTTTATAGGGTTACAAAAACATATGATTTCGCTTCTACAGGAAATATCTTGAAAGACTGCTCAACACTGTTTATTTACGTTTAAACTTATAACACTGAGTGGTGCATCTATACATCTTTAATCTGATATATCCTTCAATAAGCCCAATCATGTGTGTTAACAATGGCACCTTGCGCGTGTTTTCGTGCACACCCAAAGTGGCTTAATTTAGTAAGGCATGGATATTTTTGAGTTGTGTTCCTCTAAAACTGCAAAAGTTAGGCGGATTGCTGTCTTAAGCGACTGTTTTCTGCAGGGGATTCGACCGTATATGAGCAACATAAAATATTTTTATATGTTAAAACCTGTTTATAAGGTAAAAGGATTAAATATCTTATACATTTTCAATATCTATGTTATAAACACTCATTATTTTGTAGATGAGTTACTTTTTTGGACATAAACAAACTTTAAATCCATTTTTTGGTAATTTTTTTTTGTTGAAAAAAGCGTGTAAAACTGTTTTATTTATAAATATATTTTTGAAAAATAAAAAAACTGTTTAAAGAACATTTTTTGCACAAATTTTGTCATCGGTCATCTTGGCTATATATCCTGGTTGAAAAAAATATTCAATTAAGAATTCTAAAAAATGATAGGACTTCTATTTTTTTCAAAGTATCGTCCACCCAAAACTAAAGAACATATCAACAAAGCGACGAGAGAATGATCTAAATATATTTAAGAAATGGTATAAAAATCTAAGAGCTCTATTATTATTATTCTTTCAAAGTAGACCAAAACATTGAAAGTCTAACTAGTTGCATTGGACGTTTAAATTTCGCTGTTTTGAAAAGTAAAAATTTGTTTGTTTTAGAAATTACTTTGCAAAAAGTTGCAATACAGTGAAATGCATTTAGGTTATATTTATGAAAATGATTGAAGTAATACAGTATTATAGTAATTATTACCTTTTGTGATCTTAATAAAAAGAAATGATGAACAAAAATAAGAAATTGAAACGTTGATACGAAACCATCGTAGTCTGATAAACTTCAAAATTATTCATAAAATGCATATTTGAGCATATGGATCTAGCAGAAAACTTGCTATCTAGATGCAGATGGAGGGTACAAAGGATCACTAATATTTTGAAAAATATAAGTATTTATTATATAACCAAAAACCTTGTGCTTCACTAATTTGAATAATAAATATACAAAATATATTCCAATTTTAAGATATCCTGAAACAAGGTTCGGTTTATCATCTTTCTGCACATGTTAATGATTTATTCACTTTGTGTACACAAAAATAGCACATCCAACCACAAAAAAACATTCACACACGTTAAAAACGAATAGCAATAACCTATGTTTAAACTTTTACCCAAATTTAAATGTAAATGTAAATTTTGAAGAAAAATTGATTTCTTGATCTATGCAACATAACCCAAACTCGATTTTGACTAGATCGTTTAATACGAAAATTTGTATAAGTGTCGTATACAATCTTGGCCGTCAATGCTTGTTGGGACGACTTCATAAATCCATGACATAGAATCTACACTTTGATCTAATTCTTATAAATATTCATATTTTCTTTTGAGAACATGTTAATATGATTGCTTATAATAATTGACCTACGGCTTTTACAATATTTTCATTAAAACGCTGATTGTTTTTATGTTTGTTTATTTTTTACCAAAGTTGAGGTCACCCATCGTGAATAGACATTCGTATCTAGATTAAGTATTTGCAAACTGAAACTCAAATAATAACTTTATTACTTAAACTTCTACTTCAAGAAATTATAAATGATAATATTTTTTAGTAAAGGTCAATGTAAACTTAACAATGTTTCCACAACTTTCAAGTTTGAAAAAAAACAACATAAGAAACCACAAAATTAGTTAATGTGAAAATTGTTATTTTACATAAATTAGTATAATTAATGATTAAACTGAATTATAACTTCAAAAGATCAACAAAGTAGATGAACAAAAAAAAGGTTAAAAAAAAACATGTTTTTATAACATTTTAATGTAAAAACATACAATCATATTACAATTAAATAACTACAACTTTGTTTTTAAAATATAATAACAAAATCTTACACCTTTTTCATAATTGAAAAAATATAAAAAACAAATAACTAAAATATAATTATATAAAAAACATATATTTGATGCAATTTAATCTCCACTTAAAGTGTTTTCATACCTATAACATAAATATTAATGCCGCTATTTTTAAAATAAATGTTCTAGACTTTAATAGGGTGTTTACGTTATAGAAAACTATCAAGTATTATCATTTTTACTGATATTAAAAAGAAACATTAACACTAACGTGTGTACATTAACATTTTAATATTATTTCTAAGCATTTAAAGTCATTTAAAGACATTCGTTTCATATAAAAACATATTTTTAACAATACAGTAAATTACTTTTTAAAGCCATTAACATGGTAATATGCATTTGTAGGATCACTATTAATCAATTCTAAAACTGATACAGAAGTATTTTATTTTAGTTGGAGATTTGGTTTTGTGCCCATTTCATAGTACAATAGTAGAACTGTTCAGTTTTTTATTTCAAAGATCTTGAATTAAAAAACATCTTCGTTGAATTCGTAGAAGTATTTTCAGAATAACTTAAACTCAAAATAAAGAAAGACTAGACGAATTAAGTTACCATAAACAAACCCTGTTATATTTTTATAAACTTAATTTCAATTTGATAGCATTGGGAAACATTTTATATATATTATAGCAATATAGTTTTGATATTCACTAAATTAACTAATTGTTATACAAAAATTAAATCCTTTTACATTAGGTTTCATTATAGTTTAATGCTAAGTTTTATATTAAATACTTCCCATTATTTTTAATACAATATTTACATAATATAAATACATTTCATTGTTGAAAATAATACAAAATTTATATTTATCAATAAATTTAAAGATTTTAAAAATATACTTTATAAAACATGTTCTATTTTATGAAATTGTAAAAAATTAAAGCATTGTTAAATTGTATAATTAACAATAAATAGTTCTAAATAAATATACAAGTAGTCATGGAAATAATGTTACTATATAAAATATATACATTCGAGATTCTTTTTCAAATATTTATTCAGTTAATGAATAAAAAACAAATATAATAACAAATAAGTCAATTGATTCATTACAAAAACCATTTTTAACATTTAAATTTAAGCTATAAAAACGTAATTTTATAAATTTGAGTATTTATACCTTAAGCTATAAATTTCTTATTCTATGAATGACTAATTTGAAAACTTAACATCATAACTATGTACAAATAATAAAGATGGACACAAACTTTGGCAGACCAACAAAACTATGCCTCTGAATGAGATCTATTGCCCATGTTAGCATGCACCAGTCGGCTTAAATTGACGTCAATGTCATTAAGGTCGGCGTGGAAATCTTGGTCGGATGCTTCGTTTGGGATGGAGGAAGACCCCGCTCCTACGACAACATTGTCGGAGCTGTTGTGAGCTCCTCTTAGACTCATGTCCCTCGATAAAGCACGATCTGAGATCGTTTCTATTTGTCGGTTTTCTTCTGCAGAAGCATTCGTGTTGTGTCGATGATTTTCTTTGTTTCGTGTGGTGTTGGACGATGCCCTTCGGGGGTCGATTGTAGCATAGTCAGGTGGAGGACTGTCTATGTTTATGGAATGTGGGATTGATGTTTCTGTGAGGATGTTTAAATATATTGGTTCTGGGGCATTATTATTACGATTATTTGGCACATTCTCTTCTGAGGCTGAAGTTGCATTCGCTCCAAGGACTGTTGACCGAAATGATTTCCTTAAACGTCGAACACTTTCTCTAAGACCATCATTGAATGCTTTTGCAAATCTGAAAAATAGAGCAGTTGTTTATGTTCATAGTATACGTAATACTAATACTCATTGTAATATTTATATCACACTTGTTATGTTCATAATATCAATACATATTGTCTTTATGACAGACTAATTTTCATTAAAGTATGTTTTAATAAAGCCGGAATGTGGTGCAATTTTGTAGAATATACCAACAAATCACTATACACCATTCCTCTGCATTAACATATGTATCTAAAAGCAGTATCTGATTTGGTAAAAAATATTTTTGTATTGTTGCCATATAAGCGATAAATACCACAATATATGCCAGCCTTAATTTCAAGCGAAATGTTTCGAATACCTTTTTGACGTTGCTGTAGAATAGGATGGAGGTGGAGTGTATTTGGGTGGAGGGTCACTATAAGGTCTTGGAGTTGCGGAGTCGCTGCTCTCCTCAACAGAACTGGACAGTTGAGCCAAAACATCTTCCACGAGCTCAACACTCGGCGTCGCATCTCCTCTCGCCGTCCAGGTCTCGGGTCTGATTGCACCTCTGTATAGCAACTGAATCCTCTGTTCGAAGAAGAACATTCCTTGTTAAGACTATACAGTTAAATGATTTTCAGAAAAAGTTAAGTTATAATAGAAATAACATATCAAATGAATCCTCTGTTCATAGAAGAACGCTCATCGTTAACCCTTTTACCACTAATGGGACATAGGTGTCCCAATAAATTGTTCTGAAATACTAAAAGTCGGAGTGAAAAGGTTAATTAATTTATATTCAAGAAGTATTAAGTTATAATTGAAATGATAAAAAGCGTTCAATGTTTCATTTTGTGTGAATGAAAACAATAAATATTGTTTGAAAACTTACTTCAAATAAATCATGTTGCTTGTCAGATATGTATCCAATAGTTTGCCCAAAGGCAACAATTATGACTAAGAGAATCGGAAGTAGCTGAAGTGTGCAAGACAGTTGACTAGACCATAGCTCCCAATAGGAACTTTTTCCCCATGAAAAAACCTAAAAAAAAATTAAATTAAAATGAAATTATTACACAACATCTAAGAAGCTGTATCCATAAAACAATGCGTTCATTGTCATTATAGCAATGTATTCATTAATATTATATTTACTATACAAAATTGTAGTTTAATGATTATAGTTATTGCAATTATTATAATGATTATTTTAAATAACAATAAAAGTAATTTCTAAATACCTCTCTGTACTCTCCAGCTTTGAACGATGATATGGACAGGATCAGCAGTCCAACAGGAACGACAATGTTCCAGGCAAACGACGTGAGAGGAGCCAACCAAATGGTTCGGCACTGCTCGTCTCCCCCAAGGAGCTCCGTCACTATGTTGGGTGCGCTGTAAGGCTTTCCCCGAACAAACACCACCGCAAAAACCTGCAATGTTTATGGTTATGGTGATGTGAAAAATGATTTAATGTTTAATTTAGGATTGTCGTTACTTGAAAAACATTTTAATGTTTAACTTATGGCTATGACTATTTTATAAAGGCTTTAACACATAATTTATGCACGGTTATTGACATTTGAATTTTTTTGAATGTTTAATTTATGGTTACGTTCTTTTTGGTAAATTTACGTTGTTCGTATTTTTATTATTGTTCAGTGCATATTTGTTTAGTTATTTATTGTTAATTGGTGTTATGACTACATTAAAATATATTTTCAATCAATTTTTATCCTATAACTGTTATTTGAAAAAATAACTAACACTGATAAGAAATTAGCAAAAACAATCTGGTGTATTTGGTGTAATTGGCATTTACAACTGAA
This sequence comes from Archaeomysis grebnitzkii, assembly GCA_031471125.1. Lineage (NCBI taxonomy): Eukaryota > Metazoa > Arthropoda > Malacostraca > Mysida > Mysidae > Archaeomysis > Archaeomysis grebnitzkii. The sequence goes on from JARUHE010361181.1 coordinate 11,013, forward strand.
ATTGTTTTATCAAAGCAGATTAATCTATCAAATCTGAATAATTTTTATGTTTTTTAGTGTTGAAGTTTGACAAAAAAATATCCTTCCCTTAATGTTGAAGCTTGACAAAATAAATCCTTCCCTTACGAAACGTTTGGTGACTTACTTGAACAAGATGTAGAATCATTAACCACCATCCACTTCCAATGATATAATCAAGAAAATATAAAATGTTCACCCCTCCCTGAAAAAATATTTAAACCTATTTTAAAAACTTTCCACATGCATGGATATAAATTATTTGGCAAAGTTGTTTGCTTGAACAGTTTACAGACTGTTTCAATTTTAATTTTAATAAATGGTATAAGAAAATATAAAAGTTTTTTTTAGGTTTTTATTAATATCTTGAAAGCCCCTAAAACCATATAATTGAGCCAACTTTGTTGTTTTTTTATGATTGCTTTCCTTTCTATCTATTAGCTTAAGCTAAATGAAATGCATTCAAGAGTACTTATATTTAGTTGACAAAAGCAAGTATTAAGAATCGTTATATAAAAAAAACTCTAAGTTAAAAAAAATCTTACAGATGTGGCAAGAGGCAAAGACAAACTACATCCGACCAGACAACAGCAGAAGGACAATAGGTTTTGCCAAGGCCTCAAGATCGATGGTTTAATTTGGATAACAGCTTCGGATATACACCTCCAGGTTGCGAACTGTAAACATTTGTGGTTGGTTAGAAAATAAAACTTAATTGATTCATGTGTTATGCATTGTAAATTATACATTACAACGAAACATATCTCCAGTGTCAAGAAACTATTTTGAATGCATTGCAGAAACAAAACATCTCACCTGTTGTGCCATTCCGAAGAGCAAGAGCGAGAAGTAGAAAAGCGCCGACCAAAAAGGGGAAATATTCTCGGCGGTGTTGATCGCCAGAATTGAGGGGAAAAGTTCGGTGGCCAACCTCAGCGGCATGTAACCACTTCTCTTCGCCGCCTTCGACAGAGACTCTTCACTGGACCCTGAAATTTTATTTTCTTTTATAATGTTATATAATTTTTTATAATGTTTTATAATGTTTTTAAATGTTTAATAATGTTTTATAATGTTTTATAATGTTTTATAATGTTTTATAATGTTTTATAATGTTTTTAAATGTTTTATAATGTTTTATAATGTTTTATAATGTTTCAGAATGTTTTATAATGTTTTATAATGTTTTTAAATGTTTTATAATGTTTTATAATGTTTTATAATGTTTTCAAATGTTTTTCAAATGTTTTATAATGTTTTAAAATATTTTCAAATGTTTCATAATGTTTTAAAATATTTTCAAATGTTTTATAATGTTTTATAATGTTTTATAACGTTTTTAAATGTTTTTAAGTGTTTTTAAATGTTTTTAAATGTTTTCAAATGTTTTAAAATATTTTTCAAATGTTTTAAAATATTTTCAAATGTTTTATAATGTTTTATAATGTTTTAAAATATTTTAGAAAATTTTCAAATGTTTTATAATGTTTTTAAATGTTTTAAAATATTTTCAAATGTTTTATAATGTTTTCAAATATTTTATAATATTTTCAAATGTTTTATAATGTTTTTAAATGTTTTCAAATGTTTTATAACATATGCAAATGTGATAGAATATTTAAAAATGTATTATATTTTCAAATATTTTATAATGTTTAATAATGTTTTCAAATGTTTTATAATGTTTTATAATATTTTCAAATGTTTTATAATGTTTTAAATCATTTTATAATTTTTTCAAATGTTTTATAATGTTTTATAATATTTTCAAATGTTTTATAATAATTGAAAATGTTATATAATATTTAAAAATGTATTATATTTTCAAACATTTTATAATGTTTTCAAATGTTTTCAAATGTTTTATAATGTTTTCAAATGTTTTATAATATTTTCAAACGCTTTATACTAATTTCAAGTGTTTTATATTGTTTCAAAATATTTTATAAAATTTTCAAATGTTGCATAATGTTTTCAAATATCTTATAATATTTTATAATATTTTGATATATATTATAATTTTTTCAAATGTTTTATAATATTTGCATATGTTTTATAATGTTTTATAAAATTTCCAAATGTTTTATAATGTTTTGTAATGTTTTCAAATTTTTCCTCATGTTTTCAAGTATTTTATAATGTTTTAAAATGTTTTCAACATAATATGAAACATAAACTAATAAATTTATTCAAATTATATCTAACAGTGTTTAAACATATTCTAAACCACATGAATGATAATATATCATAATTCAAGTAAGAGTTACATTGAATCGTTAGTTTTACAACTATTAGGCAATATTATATGCACGGTTACAAAACAATTGTTTTTCAGTACAATACCAAAAACAACAATAAAAACAAAGTGAAAGAAGTGCTAAAGTATCAACAGCTAAATGAAGAAGGCATTAGCGTAGCACCTTTACTATCAATTCCACTTCAATCTCTAAAGGTTGAAAAGAACGGATACTTATATTCAAAATGTAAAATATAAACTTGGTTTATGTTTTATGAATAATCGTACCTAAAAATAAATTTACCGTATGATTATAAATTGTAAGTGAAGACAAATTCACATAAGTAATTGCTAGGACCGAAGTTTAAAAAAACTACCATTTTGTAATGAAGATTAGATAAAGTGAAATGGAAACCAAATGTTTACAGTTTTTGTAACAAACTAAAATAGTTGAAAAAACTGAAATAAAATACAATCTTTTCTATAAAATTTTCCATAAATTGTGAAAGTATATTTAGAACATTTTTTTAGATATAAGAAATTGGTTATTAATAAAATCACATTTTCCATAAAGTTTAAAAGTATATTTAAAACATGATTTTAGATGAACAAAACTTTTTATTAATAAAATCACATTTGCCATTAAATTTGAAAGTATATTTAGAACTTATTTTTAGATAACAAACTTGTTATTAATAAAAGCACATTTTACATAAAACTTAAAAGTATTTTTATAACACAATCTTAGATAAAAGAAATGTATCAATAAAACTACATTAATGAACTATTTGTAAACAGTTCTGATAACTACGATGTAGTTTTTTTTGTATTATTATATGCATATGTAGAAACGGAAATTTAAGTTATGTAATAAAATAATGTCAAAACCATAATGTTTCGAAGAGAAAATATTGAGTTTTTTTTAAAAACACTTCACAATTTGATGGAAGGTTTTTCCAAAGTTACTCCAAACATGAGTGTCAATACAATTATTAAGTTCTAATTTTTATCTTTTTCTTTGGAACAACAAGCAGGCATTCTTTGAAATGTCGTGGACCGGCAATGTCATATAGACATTTGAATACCAAGAGAGCTAGCATGTATTTATTACTAATTGAAACCGCTAACCAATAGTCCTACTTCAGAAGAAGTGTTGCATGATCAAAATTATTTTTTTAGGCCAAAACCAAGGAAAAAATCGCTGGATGCATATCAAGCCAGTCAATAAGCAAGACTAACTGGTATACGATGTGGGAGTTGAACCTCACTAAGAAACCTGAGTATCTGGAACAGACAAGAGTTTCACACTAGAGAAGCCAAAGATGGGCCCAAAGTAAAACAAATGCTGATTATTATTCTTTAAATTAACTTTTAAATGAAATAAAAATAAAAATGATGATCATTACTTATGTAGCACTAACCACTACATCCATACTAAAATCAGCCTGCCAACTTGACAAGGAGGATAGTTAAAAATATAAATGTTATTAAAATCAAAATAATCATTTTTATTTTCTATCAAGAAAAATAAAAACATTTTCTTTATTCTCTTTAAAAAATCAATCTTATTAAAAGTAAATATTTTTCACTTCATTATTCAAACATGAACAAAATTATATATTTAATATTGTGTATGTTTAGAAAAATCGTGAGCAAAGTCATGCATATACGGCAAAGGAAGGAGATGATGCACGTTACTATTCAGACAATGCGTCAGAATCTCCTTAAAATATTTGTAAGTTCAGAAAAATTGTGAACAAAATAATATCAATGTCATTAAAACAAGCAATTGTTTTTTTTATTTTTATCCAACAACAAAATTATTTTTTTATTTCTTTTTATTCTCTTTAAAATATTAATGTTATTAAAATATTCACTTTGTTACTCAATCTTACACTTGTCAGCAATAATAATTGTGTATGTTCAGAAAACTCGTAAATAAGTTAAATATGGAAGGCAAAGGAATGGAGATGACGCAGGCCACTATTTTCCCAATGCGTCAAAAAATTTCTTTCAAATTATTTGTAAGTTCAGAAAAATTGTGAACAAAAATTATACATTTAATATCTTGTAGATTCAGAAAAAACGTGAACAACATTATTGGATATATGTAAGGCAAAGGAGTAAAATGACGCACGTTACTATTCACCCATGCGTCAGAATCCTTTTCTAATATTTTGTAGTTTCTAAAAAATTGTAAACAAAGCTATGTATAAAAGCAAAGGAAGGAGATGGCGCACTCACCCAACGCGCCATAATCTCCTTCAAAAATTTGTAGGTTCAGAAAAATTGTGAACAAAAAAATAATATATGTAAGGCAAAGGAATGAGATGCCGCACGTTACTATTCACCCAATGCAAGAAAATCCACCTCAAACATTTGCAGGTTCAAAACAATCGTGGAGAAAACTAAGACCCATAAAATCAAGTTTTTTGACGGAAAAGCATTGCTTTAAAATCAATAAATGTAAAAACAACTAAATAAACTAAATATTTTTATAAATTCAATTTTTAGAATAAAAAGTTGTTCCTAGTGTATGTATACGTATTTGATGTATGTTAAAATTGTTAAAAATGTATGAAATTAGAGTATTAGAAACCTATTATTTAAATGAATATTCATTTTACAAAAAAAATATTCCGGACAATATTGTTCAGAATTATATAGAAAGACAATCCTGTTCAATGAAAAATGCTATAAAACAAAAATTAAAAAAAGTTCATAATTCTTCTAAGTCATGCCAAACCAAGATTTAAAAACCAATTATTTCAATAAATATTCATTTTATAAAAAAAAATAATCTGGACAATAATGTTCAGAACTGAATATAAAGCCATTTATGTTCAATGAAAAAATTTGTAAAGCAAAAATTTTATAAAAAACATTTTTGTCAAAAATTTTCTAAGTGCAGAAAAAATTCACCTCCGCCTCCGCATCCGCCCCAACAATCAACAGTAGTTTATTGAAGCTGTTTTTGACAGCCTAAAAATGACAATTCGATAAATTCTTAACACTAACAACAGCCAACAACAGCTCATAAGTGGTGCGTTATGTCTCCGCTAAAAAATAGATGAACCGACATAGAAAAACTTACGGAGCAGCGTAGGTGGGTCCCGCATACGTATCCCTGCATAGAAGTTGTCGTGGTGCGAGTATATGGCGGACAGGCCAGGGGGCGGTGACCTGATCTTGATGAGATATTCGATGAACTTGTCGTACTCTCTCACCGGGCGCTCAGTCACTAGAAATTCGCCTACTTTTGTGCTCTCTGCAAGGAAAGATGAGATTATATTATTATTATTTTGTTATTAGTATTGTTGTTTTTATTGTTACTATTATTACTGTTGTTGTTATTATTATTAATAGTGTTAGTGTTGTTATTATTATTATTACTATTATTAGTGTTGCTGTTGTTAGTGATGTTATTATTAACATGCAAAGTATATTCGAACCTGATGCGATGGAGGAATCGTTTGATATAAGTAGTAAAAAGACTAAAAAAAACTTTATGGGTGGAAAAGAAGAATATTTTTTTAAGTAACAAATTTAAAATAGGTTTTTAACTACAATTAATTTCAACTTTGCACACCTTGTTGACCAGTGAATGATGCCCACACTAGTTTGTATTAATAAAATGTAAATAAATATCCTTTTTTCGTTTGTGTTAACTATGCAATATAAAATTTACAATAATTGTATACTTCATTTAAAAAAGAAATAAAAAGATTATTTGAAAAAAGATATAAAAATTATTTTAAAAAAGAGATGTAAAGATTATTTACCAAAAGACATGTCAAGATTATTTAAAAGATAGATTGCGACAAAGATCATTAAACAAATGAACCCACCGAAAGAGGATGACTTGTAGTAGAGATTCTGTTGGTGGAGTTGGGAGATGCAAGACGAGCCCACCACCCCCGCCAACACCAACGTCAACATCGTCACAATCGTCAAGATCGACATGTCCCGGTGCAGAGGGTGACCTCGTCTGGAATTGAAGGAACGTTGAAAGTTTTTTCCCTAAATAAATATTTTTTATGGTTTTTTTATTTATGGTCATTACTATTTTTATATTTTGTATTGATGGTCATTGTTTTCATTTATTTTTCATTCATGGTCGTTATTACTTTTGTGTTTTATTAATGGTCAGAATTATTTTGTATTCTATTAATGGTCAGAATTAGTTTGTATTGCTGGTCATTATTATTTTTGTTATTTTGCATTAACAGTCATTATTATTTTTCGTCCCTGTTACTATAGCTAGTAAAATACATTGTGGTTTGTGTTGAAAAAACCTTTTGTATGGGACGAGTTGATTCCTTTAGGAATTAAAGAACTTAGGAAATTCTATACACTGAAAACATGTGACTAACTTTTTAAGTCTAAGTTAGTCATGTCAACGGCCTTGGCCACGTTGAAACACCGCTTCCCGTATGATCAGCGAAGTTAAGCAACGTTGGGTCTGGTT
>JARUHE010361292.1:0-28220 GCA_031471125.1 Archaeomysis grebnitzkii
AATGTTATTTGAACGTGAGTTACCTCACTTGTGCTATTGTCGATCCATATATAATAAACAATAGCACAAGTGAGGTAAGCTTAATGTTATTTGAACGTGAGTTACCTCACTTGTGCTATTGTCGATCCATATATAATAAACAATAGCACAAGTGAGGTAGGCTCAATGTTATTTGAATGTGAGTTACCTCACTTGTGCTATTGTCGATCCATATATAATAAACAATAGCACAAGTGAGGTAAGTCCTATGTTATTTGAAAGTAGGTTACCTCACTTGTGCTATTGTTGATCCATATATTAGCACAAGTGTGGTAAGCTCAATGTTATTTAAATGAGAGTTACTTCACTTGTGCTATTGTAGATCCATATATAATAAACAATAGCACAAGTGAGGTAACCTCTATGTTATTTGAACATAGGTTGCCTCACTTGTGCTATTGTTGATCCATATGTAATAAACAATAGCACAAGTGAGGTAAGCTCTGTTATTTGAAAGTAGGTTACCTGACTTGTGCATGTTAATAGGTTGAGACATTTTAATAAATTTGAAAAATGCTGACATTGAATTTTTATATTTTTGTCGATTTTTTTTATCATCATAAATTCTGCCAAAAAATTAGATTTTAATAAATTTCTGTTTTATTAAATGTTATAAAATTATATTATTTTAAGTAATATTATTATAAATTATTATTTCTTTTTAATTTATTATTTATTATTATTTATTATAAATTATTATTTCTTATTAATTTATTATTTATTATTATTTATTATTCATTAATATTTATTTTTAATTTATTATTTATTATTGTTTATTATAAATTATTATTTATTATTAATTTATTATTTATTATTATTTATTATTCATCATTATTTCTTTTTAATTTTTTATTTATTATTATTTATTATAAATTATTATTTATTATTATTATTTATTATTTCTTTTTAATTTATTATTTATTATTATTTATTATTTATTATTATTTATTATTATTTATTATTATTTATTATTATTTATTATTATTACATTTATTACTCAAATTAAGATGTTCATTAACTTTACATTTAGTAATAACCTGCAATGTGATACGCTCGTGTGCTACACCCAACTTTTTTTTACTTCAGGATCTATCTACCGTTTGTGATGCTACATTTAATTATTAATAATCGTAGTTTATATTAACAGTAGTATTATTATTATTATTAGTAGTAGTAGTATAATTAATAGTATAATTATTACGGTTACTGTATTATTAGTAATGCTGTGATCGTTTCATATTCTTGTCATTAAGATCGATTACAATTTATAATTAAATATTTTCCTACAATACAATTGAGATAAGATTTGAATTTCAAGGGATTTTGTAGATAAGCTTCAAAAATAAATATTTACAAAGATAGGGTTAATCATGTGATTGATTTGGATAGGCCTATGCAAATTTGAGCCATATACAAATATTGGCTAAGTTTAATCCACTTATAAAAAATAATACTTACGAAAATACAGCCAAACGAAATACATTTTTAGACATGGGCATTTGTGTCGGGTTAGCTTACCTAGAAAAATAAAAAAGAATATTAGCAAAAATAAAACAATGTTAATACAAACAAAATTTGTTAAAATATATGTTCTAAGAATTGATTTCTTTATAATCTTGAGATTTATTACTTAATTAAAACCTAAATATGTATACATCTTAATGTGGACTACTAAAATCAATTTTTATAAATGGTAATGTATATTTAATGATATACATAGCATTAATAATTGTTATGATTAATAACATTATCATTAATTATTATAATTTATAAATATTATTAGTAATTATAATTTATTATTATAAATTGTATCAATATAAATGTTAATGTTATCGGCGTAATTAGACATGCATCCTTAATGTCTCAAAATAATTTGTAACATTCTCCAAAACTATTCAGAATTTAGAAATGTGTAATTAATTTTATTTACAGCTGGTTGAAGGATAGGTTTAAATGTCGTTCATCAGGTTACTTATTTTTTAGATTAATTTGTACATTTTCAATGTAAAAAATGTGAACTATTATCATAAAAAAGCAGTACAATTTATTTTACACTGTATCTGGTATGAAACTGAAAAAATAAATTGATAGATTCTACTCACTTAGATGTGTCAAACCTAAAAAATAATGAAACTTGTACTTTGAAAATGATTTAGCATTTCCATCATAAAATGCAAATGTAGAAAAGATAAAAAAATGCACAAATTAATTAAAATAATTAAAGTCTAAAGCCAACACATCCTTAGATGGAGGAAACTCAGTCAGCATGAAACTAAATAAATAAATTAATTAATTAACTTTAACATTAATTTGTATTATTGATAGTAGTGATATTTAATGATGTTAATGCGTCGTATCTTGTTCATAAATCATGTAAGCTTCGATGATGATTGATGTTTAATGAATTTCGATCTTACTTTAAATATCCTTATAAATACAAGAACGTGTTCAAGTTAAATTAATAATAATAATAATAAATAATAACAATATTCATAACAATACCAAAGTAAAACGGTATCAATATTAACAAATAGTATTAATAAACATAATAATAATAATGAAAATAACGAAAGTAATTTGAATAACAACGTCAACAAAGAATAAAGAGAAAATGTCTAATAATAGGTTCAGTTTTCAAAGGCATTATGTTCGCAGGCTATTCAAGCCAGAAATATTATTTACTAAGCCTATTAGAATTCCAGACCGTTTTACATTAGATGAATTTCTTTGACATTTTCTTGGATTTTCCAACAAAAATGTTTTGTACCATAAATTATTGGACAAAGGAAGCATTCACGAAAATTTATCCAGCACAAGTGAAACATAAAAGGTAATAACAAACAATATTCAAACGAATCTGTCAACAGTAAAATCATTTTCATTTGAGCCAAAAATATATTAAATTATAAATAGCCCTAAAATTTTTCGATTATCAGTCCTAAAATTATTATAACGTTAGTGCTGCATAATTATTTCCATACCACTTAGCCCTAAAATTACATAGATTATAAAGTACAGTAAAATTATATCAATTGTGAAAGTTATGTCGTACTCTGGAAAAATTTAAAGCAACAACTATAGAAACTAGTGTCGTGAAGCTAACCTTACAGAGAACAATTTATCGAAGTATTTTGTACTGCAAACATATTTCTGTTACCGACTGATCGAATAATTACAGACCTCAAAATTTTGCGTTCGTGAACAGTGAAGAAAACGGTATCCTACAAAAAGAGGAATTTTGCGGCATCCTTCAGTGTTTTATTGCTCGTACAAGGTTCAGCCTTGGATTTTAATTCGCACTTTTGCATTAAAATAAAGAATGTATCATTCATCACACCTCTAAAGCTCAATAAATTATTTATTATGAATATAAAAACATTTTACTGTGTTATTCGACCTTAAAATATTATTAAGTACACTCAAACTTTACGAAAATACAATTTTCTATTTAAATAGAAAACTTCAAATTTTATATAAATTATAAATAACTTACTGGCCACTAAATTTTTGTATTTTAATGTAAGAATATGCTTACAACTTTCAAACTGGTGGATCAAAGCTAAATTAATAAGAATACATAAATACATGTTAATTCAACCAAAATTGTATGCAAGCTAATGTAAACCAAAAAACAATTGAAAAGTTGGTAAACATTAGAAAATCTAGACGGAATCTATAGTGAAACCGAACAAAGTATTCAATGCAAAGAATGTGGCAAGGGATTCCAGGTGGATGTAGGTCACCATAAATACTTGATGTAACCTTATATAATGGCGTTGAGTGGAGGAGAGATCAGAGGAACGGGTTTGGGAAGAAAGAAGGAAAGAGAATTATGGAAATACATTTTCATTACATTACATTTAATTCGAAACAACTCTAAAACCTTCAAAAATATTTACTGATCAAAACATTTGTTCAACATAACTTCAGTCATTTAGGTGTAAAGCTAGTTCAGAAATTACTTCCAAAAACAAACGATTTCAAACCAGGATAAGATTACCAAAGAAATACAAACCCAAAACAAGAACCAAGTGAAGCAAAAATTAATAAATAAATAAATAAATATGCATCTTGAAACGAAAAAAATCCAGATAAAAAATGATAAGCTGCATCCGATGATTTATTGAACATCGAGATAAAAGGTCAGAGAGATTGCGCGATGAAAGATAACAAATGTTTAACAAGATCAAACGTAACAGTAATGGTGTGTGGTTCAGCGAATGGTTCAGTTAGGGTATTATTTTAATGTTAGGTTTTATTTTGATTGAATTGAACAATCAAAATGAAAGTAATATATGAACAATCAAAATAAATAAACAGAATCTTATTTATTAAAAAGTTAAATTATAATTTTGTATCTGAAACCTTATTCAAATTCTGTTTCAGATTAATCACGACTTACTTTCACTGCACCGAATCGATATTTTCATAAACTTCAAAACTAAAACATATGATTATGAATAAATTTATTTCACATTTTTATTTCACAAATACTCATAAAAGTTGTAAGCTTTGATGTTTTGATTTTATCTATAATTTACAATGTTATAATAAATATTTTTGCATTTCGAATTTCAGTTAATATGCGAAATAGATAACATGAATATTATATGTATGATGAAATAAAACCAGATTTATGTTTACTTCTGCCATATGCACAAACTCGCTCTTTACTTGGCATAGAGGCTGCCCTGCTATCCAGAGTTGCCCTCAGGTCAGTGTGCTAAATCAGAGGTAGGTCAATACTTGGGTATAGTTGGTATACATGTTTATAAACTCACTCAGTGCATATAGATCATTGCTCGAACATTTTATAATATGTACACGTTCGCTCAAGTACATAAATTTATAAATTACATTATTTTCTCGACTGCACGTTGCATATTTTAAGTGTACGTACGCACATGTGTACAAACATTTATTTATAAACCTCACAATTTCTTTCAAAACAAAAACTCTTTTGTTAGATAACTTAGTTGTTTATTTAGACTTAACAGAACTGACGTTTAACTGAGCGAGTAATGTCTATAAATTGATGATTTATTAATTCTTTAATTTGGTTAAATATTCTACAATAAAATAGATTTCAAATCCTATTTTACAGAATTTGAATATATAAAATTACAAAATAATTAAGGAAATAACTTGCAATCTTATCATTCACAGAAATCCATAAAAATTTACATAAACATCGATTTACCTCAATCAGTGTAAAATAATTTGGAAAATGAAGTAACTTTCAAGTGACCTTCCATAGACCAGCCATATAATTTCGAACACATTAGCCACAAAACATTATTCAGGATCACTGCAATTTCTTTCAAATAAATCCGATGTTTACACAAACGGACATACGCACATGTATGACTGTCATGATTGAGAGAAAACGCCCTTAGAAATTGATGTTTTTGAGGCAGTAATATAGAGTTTGGAGAAAATTAAGACCAAAGAATTAGGATTGAATTAATTTTTCAAATAAGGATCAAAGATTCCCAAACTTCTGTGCAGAGTGCAAAACAATATTTCATATTTCCAGAATATTATTTTTTAGCATTTTCGCACTTTCATTGCAAAATTTGAGAACATTTTGGGGACAGACAATAACAGAAATAATAAACGTTAACCAATTTGTTTTTCATACTATTTCTATGGATAGCAATGCTCTGCACTGTGAATTATGCAATTCTAAAGAAATAGTGAACATTATAAACTTTTTTTTACTCTTTTTTAGTTATATGCAGTGATTGGGTCACCAATTGAAGTATTATATTAAGAACCTAATTATATATTTATTAAATTCAATGTTTTTTGTCATAAAATTAATTTCAACAAAATAATTGCGCAATAATTCAATGGTTATAATAACGAACTAGAAAGTGAAGATTTTTTTAAGAAACTATCTACAACGTACGGAATATAAATACATGAAAGGAACTATGTTATTTGGACAAAATTAATAACGACACCATCAAGAGAAATATTGATACGTTTTAGATTGCCTTGCATACAAGTTGTGCACAAGCAAATATCTGAAAATAACCTTTAGCTATAACGAAAGTTGAAAGCTTCATAACTTATAAGAGATAACAACTTCCAATACTAACAACAGTACTAAAAACATCAACAATAAAAACAACATCACAAGTTGGTGAATTCACGCAGAGTGGGATTTGGACCACACCCTCCGTGTATCGGTTTATCAAAGATTTCCAATAAAGAGACACGTTAAGTGCAGCGAGGTGTTGCTTGCATCACTTGAATCTTAAGACTATTCATGAAGTCCAAATTATTTCAAACAATTAAATCGATTTTGGTCTTTTTTGCGAGAAGTTTAGGAATGTTTGTGAAGAATATGTTGACCATTCATGTAAATTGTATTGAAAATAATGTTAGGTGTACAAGTATTAGTTGATAAAAATGAAAATGTATTCGATACTTTTAACGACGTAAATATACATTTACATTTAAGTTGTAAATGTAAATGTACATTTTCATTTTTAACAACTAATACTGTACACCTAACATTACATCTTGACCCTATCCCCAACCACCAAAAAAACGAGCAAATGTCAATGGATAGTTCACAAGCGGCGTTGTCGATTGTAAAACAGCCTCGGGTCGCCAATGACATTTCAAAGGGAACTATTTTACTAGATTTTCTATTTTATTTGAAATGTCTTTTTAAATGTTAATTGAACATTCTTTCAAATATTTTAAATTACTCTTTAAAACTTTAAATGAAAATGCATTTGAAAAAGAACGTAAAAATGTATTAGTTCTAATGATATTGCAGTCAAGGAATTTTTTATTTAATTAATAAAACTGATTTGTAAGCTTTTTTCAATTATCGTAATTATCAAATCATCAGTTGTTACTATCCAAATGATACAACATGTTTCTTACCATTTAACAACTGCTTATGTTATTAGCATAATTTTTATGTCTATATTATTATATATTACAAACTATTATTATATATTACAACTATTATTATATATTACAAATTAATATTATATATCACAAACTATTATTATGTATTACAAACTACTATTATATATTACAAATTAATATTATATATCACAAATTATTATTATATATTACAAACTATTATTATATATTACAAACTATTACTATATATTACAAACTATTATTATATATTACAAACTATTATTATATATTACAAACTATTATTATATATTACAAAATGTTATTATAAGAAGATGATATAATACCTAATAATCAAATTCAATCGATGAGCTAGATATTTCAGACAGGATAATGTATTATTGAATCAATAATTCATTTTTATTTTATCTAATAAAATGTAATCTTATTATTGATCAAGCAGACATTGACATGGTTTCATAATTAGAAATATATACTTTTGAACAAAATAGGAAAACAGTTGACAAAAAAAAACAAAAAAATTTGATATTTTTTTAAAGTACAAGTGTTTGAGCATGTCCTGTGTTTTTTTCCAACATTACCAATATCACCTTTGATTTGGTCAAACATGCTCCACTGCACCATATTTAATAACACACTAAACAAAGGTCAAAAGAAAAACTAACTTAATTAAATATAAAAAGTCATAAATATAAAAAGTCAAACTAATTTCATCAAAATTAAATATAAAAAGTAAAATTAATTTCATCAAAATTAAATAAAAAGTAAAACTAATTTAATCACAATTAAATACAAAAAGTAAAACTAATTTAATACACAAAAACAAAACAATTAAAATGACCAAATGTTAAGGGACGATAGCAAGCCTTGGTACAAGTTGGGAGGGTGATGTCCCACATGGACTGTTGGAAACTTTCTTTCGAATTACACATTCCAAAGCAATGTCCAGCTTCGGCAGGAGAGAGAGAAAGCCAATTAGGTGTTGTCGGTGTGATGGCTCTTTCCTTTTTGGTTCTTTAGAGTTTGGAGCAAATTAATAAAACTATTCGTTTCGTTAACTAATCAACTTTTAGTAAACAATCGGATCTATTGTGAATATGCAATTATATATTAATTAGGTGTTCTTTGTTGCTATAAATTATATAGAATATGTTTTACAAGCATATTTCCTCACAGAGAATTGGTGTTCTTTAGAAGTAACCCTTTCACACTTATTATTTGCTGCCAAAAAATGAAATACATTCAAGTAATTATTTTAAACAGCCTTTATTGTATGGGACGATTTCGTCCAATTAGGAGTGAAAGGATCAAGAAATTCAAAATATATTACTTAACGAGTTACTACTCACCGTGGCACTATCGATCTGGATCTACACACATGCAATGGGTCCAGTTGTAATACATATCTTTCTTATCTCTTCCAGATCAAAAAATAGATAACCACCGACCGTCCAGGCGTTTGTTTCACCAGAATCAACGTGTATACCAAAACAAATAAACTAATGTGAAACATTGCCTCCCACCACATTCACCTTCTTCATTCATTCATTTTAAATAAAAAAGTGTTACATAAATTCAAAATGTTTTCTCTCTCGAAAGAGTCAATTTGGAGGTGTCGAGATGACACAGATAAAGAAGGTCAAGATACGAGATTCGTGACCTCTTTATTCTACATTTCGGACATCGCACATTCCAGTGCTTCAAGAAACAACCCCCCCCCCTGATCATATTTCATTGCAGTTTAGTCTTTACCTCACAATAAAAACAAACAAACTAATAATTTTGTATTTATTATTTTGAATTGGTCATTAAATCATTATTCAGTAGAATACGCTTAAGTTAATTGAAATAACGCGCTAGGATTTAAGCACATTATAGTTACATCATTTACTCGGTAGTTTTGCTAGCATTTAAAAGTATGCACAACAGATAGATTTAATTTTTGTGCAGTACTAAACTAACAACATTTTTAGAAAATGAATATTATACCACAAACATTCCTCCGAAATCAGCATGACCTACAATTTACATAGGCCTTCTGTCTAAAAGAAAAATGTTTGATTATAATCAACAATTTTGTTGTGTTCTCCCAATTTAAGATATTAGAATCTAATGGAAGGTCTATGTCAGCCATGCATGGGGTAAGCTTCCTGCAGTCACCCAAAAAGGAGAAATTATTTTAGGGTGAAATTTATCTGCTTCATTTAAGCCACAAAATACATTAAATTAAAGGAGAAACGAACATAAATTATTTACATAACGTTACTCATTTGATACACGTGTATGATTTTTTATTCAAATCTAGTGAAAACTTGATATTTAATAATTTCATCACTGCATAAGTGATTTCATGTTTTAGAGGTAATATATACAAATCAAATATGGTTGCAATTCATAATTTAAATGCTAAAAACATTGATACTTAAATAAAAGAAGTACACGCATTATAAAATACGATTACAAATATATATGAAAATAAAAGCTTTTCTCCCTCATAGTGAAGCGCTTATTTGCAAAAGCTATGCCTTAAAAACATTGAAAAAGTTTACATAAGCTAAAGCTAGAAATCTGCTTGTCTACTGAAGCCGTGCCGGGGCCTCTAAGCAGAATAGCTAATGGTATCTATCCAGTTGTTGGGGAGGGTGGGTGCGGGGTGAGAGTTGAGGGGGGGAACAAGATAGACCTGATCCTTGTATTGCTACTTCATTCTTTTTAAAGAGTCAACTACCTCTACAGGTGGATGGGATGGCCAGGATGTTGCAGATTAAAGATGCAAGGGCGTCTGGAAAAGTGTGCAACACTTTATACTTATTCAATTATTTTCATTTAATATTCGGATTTTTTTGGGTTTACTTATTTAGGTTTATTAGATAACATTTTTTGGACATGACTATATCTGGATGATACATGAACTAACAAATAATTTATTAATTATAATCAAAAAACTCTAATAATTTGCAATACAAAAAATTGCTATAAGTAAACTATATAAATCAAGAATATAACAAATCCACACAAAATATACTTAAAATAGCCAGCCAAAAAAGGTGCGATTATAAATTCATTTTAAAATTAATAAATTGGAAAGAAATAAAAAACCAAGATCAAATAAACTAAACTAGAACTATTGAAACGTCAAAGCATTCGTGTACTTCAAGCGACCTTTAATCAGTGAATAATTAACCTTAAAATAGGAATGATCGAAAATATTGATGAGCAAATAATCTTAAATGTTCGATAAAGATCTTTGTACAAGCGTACATTTAAATATGGGTTTTAAATTTGCGTTAAATTAAAAAATCAACTGTGAAATATGTTTGGTCCGAACAATAAATAAAGATAATTAATTAACTTTCTGTACTTAATTAAAATATTAAATAGAGCTATAAAACTTCAGGGTTTAATTTTAAACAAAAAATAGTGTAAATAAATTATTTGTTTAAAGGCTTCATTATAAATGTTCGTATAGGCTTATTAAATTTTTGTTTTAAAGCATATCTAAATAAATCCTCCTTGATAACCGAACATTTCTTTCCGTGTTTATATTCAGCTGTACGGAACAGTTCAATAGATGCTAGCACAGGATAACATTTGGCGAACCTCACCACTGCACAAGGGAAAAGGTCATTAGATTTTAATGGCGGTTTAAGCCTATAATATTATGATGAACACTCGCCGATATATTATATCCTGCAGTGCATTTTATAACCCGGTTGAGATTCGGTCGGGGATACATGGCCAGGATGCCTATGGGTGGTGATGGGATTGGGGGTCCTGAATCAACCCAACATGGGGGTTAGTAAGAATGATTAGGTAACTGTATTCGAATTGACCATTTATAATGATAAATGTAGTGGCTTTAATAATATAAATGTTAAAAACTATTTCTTAAAATAGAAATAAAATAATTTTAATTTTTGGTTTGGTTACTAAATTTAACTCGAACAAAAAAAGTACGAAACATTAAAAACAAAAATGACATGTAAATCAAATTTAAAAAAAATATTTAAGACCCTATAACACACTATAAATTAAAACAGAATGTAAAACATGAAACTAAATTTTAAAACAAAATCAGAAATAAACAGAAATCAAATCTAAAAGCGAAAACAAAACACAGAATGGAAAATATATTTGAATATACATGAATAAAAAGAGAAAACAAAATTTAAAAATAAAAAGCCAAAACGAGAATAAATGAAAGCTAGAATTGAAAAGAAAGACAAATAAAGCTAACAAGAGAAAATTAACACAAGGAATACAAATAAAAGAAAAACAAGGAATTAAAAAGAAAGAAACAAGCAATAAAGAAACAAATAAAACAAGGAATAAAAAGAAAAGAAAAAAAAGGAATTAAAAAGAAAGAAATAAGCTATAAAAAAATTAAAACAAAGAATAAAAAAGAAAAGAAAAACAAGGACTAAAAAGAAAGAAAGCTATAAAAAACAAATAAAACAAGAAATAAAAAAGACCAAAAAAACAAGAAATAAAAGGAAAGAGAAAGAGCGAGAGGTCAGGGGCAGGCTGACCTCAGCGAGAGCATCTTCTCCCTCAGGCGAATCCACCTCCAACAAAGGGACATCCAAGTGACTTTTCTGACGAGAGATCCACACAGTGAACTTTGAAAAAAAATTCCCTTGGTGCGAGACTTGCAATTAGTTTCATTGGCTATAAGACGGCACAATAATTTATTTAATTCAGTGTTTTCCTCATAAAATTGCAACTTTAACTGCATTGATTTGAAGAAAAAATGTTAACTACATTGCATATTGAACATTGTATGTATGCAAGACTGTAAATGTTTTTTTCTGTATAAATAAACATTAATTTCTGCCTTAGTCAACATATAGTTAGGTTAGTCATTGTATTTAGTTCAAAAAGTTCATTTGAATGGAAGAAAATAAGTTGAGGTTTCACAAAATCAAAGAAAAGATCGGCAATAAACTTTGTAAAAGTTATCCTCGAACATACAAAAACAATCAAACTAGAATGGTTAAGGATCACTTCAGAAGGAACATTATTCAGGATTATGGTAAATTCTTTCTCTTGGCATTATAAGAGAAACATAAATGAATGGAAGGTTAAAAACAAATAAAATGCGACGTTTAAAATTAATAAAGAGATGTTGAAAATAAATTAAAGAATACGTTAAAAATATATAAAGAAGTTGAAAATAAATAAAAATAAGTTGAAAATAAATATAAAAAAGAAATAAATAACCTAAGAAGTTGAAAATAAATAAATAAAATAAGAAATTCAAGATAAATAAAAAAGGTTGAAAATAAACAAATAGATAAGAAGTTGAAGATAAATAAAAAGAGAAGTTGAAGATAAATAAAAAGAGAAGTTGAAAATAAACAAACAAAAAGACGAAAATAAATAAAAAGAAAACAACAAAAAAGACAGCATCAGACTCGTCTCCATAATCAAGTTCAAAAGGTCGATTTCACGCACCAAATCTTCCTTGTCTAAGCAGGTCTAATTGTGAAACTTAAGCCTATTCTAAACAAACAAACCGAACATTTTCAGACAAAATAAAATGTTTCAGATTAGTGGAAAATGCAGATGCCATATTAAATTAGCTAAACAAATACTTCAGTTTTACCCAAAAAAAAAACAACTAAAAGAAATATTGAATAAATCTAACTTCTCAAAGATATTAAAATATGTTTGCTGTCATGAACATTAACTGACATTTAAAAAAAATTCATAGAAAATAATTTACGGCATAAAATTTTTATTTTATTTTTCACAGACGAACATAAAGAGAAAATGTTTTTAAATAATTTCCAAGCAAAAGAATAATCAAAAGCCATCAACTTTAACTGGAACTAAATGCATCAACATAAATCGGCTGTGAAGACAATTATTTAGATAGTGTTGAGTTGTTAGGTGTGCAAAATCATCAATATAAAAATGAAGAATATAAAACCATTAGAAATATTTACATTTTTAAAGGTTTTTGTAAGAATAAAATCTTGTTTATCCATTACTTGGATTTTTTGGCAGAATTTACAATTAAAAAACGAGTTCTCAAAATCAAAACTTGATCTAAAATGAGAAACGGAATAACGTAACCCGTTTCATTTCACCAGAATCGGATAAAAATCTAAAACAATCGAAAAATAATTTATGTTAACGACAATTTTAATTATTTGTCGAGTAAAAACAAGAAACTGGTTTTCGGCCATTTCCCTCCTGAGATTATAGACATTTGATTGATTTGGAAGCCATAAAACCGAACCTTGCCTACAAAACCATCATGGCAACACACAAACATTTCGAGACATTGAAAAGCAAAATATAAAAATGAAATGTTCGGCGGAATTGTTCATTTGGCCTTTGTGCTGAACATGTTGGAAGGTCAAGCAGACGATAAATTTGGATTCCCAGTCAAAGGATTAAACGCTTCTCGACAACAATGGCAAAATAACATTGGATACAATGGCAGTAGCTGCGATTGTGGTAATGGAACTTTTTCTACTGAAGTAACAAATTGATGTATTGTGTCTAAATTATATTTTATATAATGGCAAAAGATTAGAAAACACTAATGTACTTCATATTTACATTACAAAAAGAAAAAATTAAGCTTAAAGAAAATGTTAATAGATAAATAAATAAAGAACAGTACATCAATTTTTAATATGTATCCAGTTAAACTTAAGAAGAGATTCTTTTGAAAAATGTCACCGCTAAAAATACATTTCCTTCAAATATTTTTTTGTAAATATAAGTTTTGAAAATGATGAATAAAACAACTTCATAATAAAATGTTTTTTATTTTTTTTTTGAACAAAGAAGCAACTATTTCGTCTCCTGGATTTAAGCCTAACTATCTATTTTCAAAATTGAAATGCCTAGAGATGAAAATATTATTTTTATTATCATACGTAATCCTATTACGTAAGAGACTTGATTGTAGTCCTACAGAAAAGTAACTTTTGATTAAGGGTTTACAGTGAATTAAGGAGAAAGGATTTAGGGTTACAGTATGGGATTGTCCTTGGGATAGGAGACAGAGCAGGATTAAGGAAGAAAAGAACTAGGGAAGGATTTTACACATTTTTCTAAATAAAAAGGAAATAACTTTAGCCTGGCCATAACATTCTTTGGATTTTATACAGCAAATAATTTAGGTTTTGTATAAAATATAATTCATAACGTGATATTGAACATATTTCATTAATAAAAAGAGTTACACGTGAATGAGAAAAATCATAAATATATAATTATAAATCAATAAAAAATGTAAAAATCTAATTTGTATCTATGCATACGTGCTTTCATAGAGTAAATGCGACATCTGAAATGACAAAGTTCTGAATATATATTTGTATGTGAACTGACAGGTATAAATTAAACACATGTGTGCGCATGCGTAAAGAAAACAATGTCACCTAGAGTTCATGCCAGTATATGTCAATATATTAGGGCCAGGTCATAGATCAGTATACAATACTGTAACGTTTTCTTTGGTCTTTCCAACCACTCTGCTATATTCGAGTTAATGGCTTCAGGATTTGTGAACAGGCGATACATACAAAATTAAAATGCATA
The DNA here is from genome assembly GCA_031471125.1 of Archaeomysis grebnitzkii. NCBI lineage: Eukaryota > Metazoa > Arthropoda > Malacostraca > Mysida > Mysidae > Archaeomysis > Archaeomysis grebnitzkii. The sequence continues at coordinate 14,506 of JARUHE010361292.1, forward strand.
TTTGACACGGGTACAAGACCACCAATCTCGATAGCATAAGCAACCTATGAGGGTAAAATTACGATGTTGTGTATATTGACATAATTTTTTATTGTCATCCATATAAACAAAAGTATTTTGAAGATTTTGATTAGATTATCTACAATTGGACAAGATCAAGAAAGAGATTACATTTATTATTATTATATCGGTCTGAGAACAGAAAAACAAGTTCGATGCATTTCTGTTGGGTCAATAATTTGCGTGTGCGTGTATACCATACATGCGAGGGAAAATGATTAAAAAATATATTTTCTTTGGAAAATCCGGGATAGAATCGAAATAATTATGTTGGCGAGTAAAGAATTCTTGAATATTAAAGTAAATATGAGAGAAACAATCTTTTTGAGTCTGAAAATTGAAATAAAATCAAATAAACATTATCCTTCATCCACCACTGCCAAGAATACATTTATTTCCAATTTCTTTGACTTCAATCATTCCCAAATAAACCGTTTGTCAAACTTTTGACAAGTCAATTTATTTCCAAAGCCATCCTCGAACACAAGACACGTCAGGGCTTTGTTTATTCAGTGAATTATCCAGAAACGAAAACACGTAGACCTTGACTGGCATAGCTAGGCCTATACGAACAAACTTGGAACCCAAGAAACAATCCTTTTGAATAGAAATGTAACTTTGTTCGGCTATGCTTTAGAATTGATTAATAACGACCCAAGGATTGTGTTAGAGCTGGCTTTTGTTCGCTCGTTCACCTTTCAGGCCTACACAAGTTAATTAGTTTTCCGTCCATAGGTCATTTACAAGTCTGAGGAATCATTAGACAACTTGGCAAAAAGTTAGCATTGGCTAATATAAACTTAAAATATTAATAAACATCCAATGGCAACCATCTACAAGGGTAGTGTAGATCCCATTTAATAAGGATGTGTGTCGACACCAATTCTTATGGCAACATTGAGGTATTAAAAAATGATCATACGAACTTAAATACCATTTTTACAGGAAAAAACATATCAACATATCAACATAGCTACACCGTAGAGAAGAAAGCAAAATGTTTTGTATGATGCCTCACCAAACCAACGTCCCACGTGTTGCTCAAATTGAAAAAGTTAATAGCTTTTAAATCCTTAAAAGGCGAGTCACAGTACGACAAAAACAATTTTGGGTCACAATGTACCTTAGCCTAAGAGTCGTGGGTCATCATACACATCGTGGGTCAATGGGGACCATTTCAAGATGTTTTGTCTCAGTTTTCTATTTCTTATATTTTAGTTCGAGATTTCTAATTGCCTTTACATGTTCTTCAAACATCGCTAGAGCTGGACAAGATTATTCACGGCTATGTCTCATGATACCCACAGACTGAAAATGTATAAACATAACATCAGCTATGCTTGATAAAGATTAATTTGGAACCTACTTACTCATTTATATCCACCTCTAACCCCTTACCTGACTATTCAAAGTTGGAAGTAACGTTACATTAATAGCTAATTTGAAGTGGGAAGGTGGAATAGATTTGAGAAAGATGGTTCGGTCAAGTAGGCATTTGTAGGACATTAATCCTACGCTTTTTAACATCACTGACTGGTTGAAATGAAGAGAAGGCGTTTCTCTAAAGTGGTTTTAGCGGTCACCTGTCATTCATTCCAGTTCAATGTGGTAAGGAAAGAATTAATTTCAAACATTATTCAAAGCATTAAAGGGCTTAAGAGCATTCAATAAAAAATGATGGCATAAGTTATGTATGTGTTTTATGAACGATATCATAAGCTATTCAGATTTCGCCTCTCAACCTACAAAAACGTGCATCCCAATTTATGAATCTCAGGAAAAATTTAAAGAGGTTGACCATTATTTTTTACTTCATTTCATAATGTTCCTGTTTTTAATCATTGCATCCCGTGTGTATATACATGACAATACTTTTTGTTCCTCCTTGAAGTATATAAAACGTTATAGATAATGCAAATTTATTGCAACATTATGTTAACCGTCATCAATTGCAATAACAATAGCAAATGAATGCCATCATTGTCTTTTCGTTTGCGCAAATCAAACTTCTAAATTACTTCAGGGTTAATTCTTTGTTGCGAATAGGGACAGATTCGTCACCAACAATAAGGTGGAGTTCAATGGTAACTTTAATGTATTTTAGTTCTTATGTGCGTAATTACTCGTGTGTTAGAGGGGCGAAGGATTTACATGTACGAAATGCTGCAAAATTACGAAGAATAAGAAGCTATTTGAAAACAGGAAAGTTACATGTATCTGCGGTTTGCCCCAAAGCTATGGACGGATCCAGCAACAACCATGGAATGGTTCTGTAGGTAGCAACTTCAAGTGACGCTACTTATGGTAGGAACACTTACTTCTATCACAACCTCTTCCACATTCGATAATCTATATTCACAGTTTATGTTTCGCCGAAAGGCCAACATTATTATAGACATTTTCGCCTGTTTCTTTTATAACCAATGATAAAAATTGTATCCTAAGTATAGACAATCTTGCCTATACTAGTTTTACTAGATTTATTTATGCATACACTTGCTATGTTACGTTTAACAAATCAAGACAAACACAAACACACACACACACACACACCCCCACATATACATAATATAAATACGTCCTTAAGTGTTCAATACAAATTTTTAAACTGCATAATGGAAAAAAATCATTTCCTCTTCATCAGTTAACCACACACAAAAAAAGCAGAAAGGTCAATGTTTGAGTATGAAATATACTTTCTAGTAAGTTTATTATCTATTATTTATACTATTTTTGGCAACCTACAGCTCAACATTCTATTCATTATGTTAAAAGTGGCATTTCCAGTAATTTTCTGTAGTTGATTCAATAAGAATACCAAATTATACCTTTCAGTATGTATTTTACTATATTTTGTATTAGCAGAATATTAATATGATTAAACAGACTTTCTTCTCTGATACTTTATAATGAAGGCAAAATTTATTCTTTTTAAATAGAAAATTAAAAAAAAATTGTGATACATTTTTAATGATGCAATTGAAGTCAATTCTATCCGGTTTCTTTTCTTGAATATAATACACAATATAATTGTACTAAATTATAATACATATCGTTGATATATTATAATACATATAGGCTTAGTTAATGTATTATAATTGAAATGCAATCATTTATATTAACAATAAGAAAAAATTGTAAATGTTCATTAAACACTTGTTTTATATGAATTAAAAGAGCTTGGGATTGATTCATAAACATGCTATTTCTAAAATTAAGTGCGAGGTAATATTTAATAAACAATATAGTAAATAAATATAAACAATTATATGCACCGTAGTATCAGAAATAAGATGATGATAATTATCAGAACACCTGAAGGCAACATCACAATCAATCACTGTACAATTAGTCGTAAAAAGAAAAATTGAAAAATCACTCAAAATAGAATTTCCAATAGATAAAATCATAAACAAAAATAAATAAAAATGCGCAAAAAAATAATAGTAATAAAAAATGTCAGAATATTATAACTTTAAATCACTAGCTGGCAACACCACTATTCCTCGGGTAAGGCAAGCCTGAAGTTAGAACCGACTTGTCTGCTTCACGTAGGAAAATTGTCGTTAAGGTGGCACTATTAATTGACCTTTCCCGACCTTTTCCCAAAGGGAACGACATTTGATATTGGGGTCAAAACATTTAGACTCGCATTCACTAACAGTAAACATTTGATTAATTACGTTACGACGATGATAATCAAGCGAACAAGCAAATATGGAGGAACGATATTTCAGCGTTAGGTTCGCCGAAATGCACTTGCTGGTTGTTTACCTCTATCAACATTTTACTTCTCCTTGGAGACAGCTATGCCAATATGTTAATTCTTTACAAATCACTTGAATCAATTGCTTGCAACAATTCAGCAATTCAGTTATATACAAAACCCAATATAAAATCTGAATATCTTTGATAATAGTTATCATTTAAATCTTTTATGTCATAGCATTATTTTTTTCTTAAATTATATGGTAGACTTGAAAGATGTTATCGTTCTGACCATTTCTTAAATTTATATCACTAAAGATGTAGACATAAAACGCGTTTATACTTATTTGACGACTGTTCTTACGAAATAGAAACACTTATTTTAAAATATTTTCTCAATTCAATGAAATTTATAACTCAAACTAAAATTACACACACACACACATATTTATATATATACATATATAAAGCATATATATATATAGTACAGCAAATAAATTGCGCAGTACCCGATTGTATAGATAGTAACAATAACAACTAAACATACAACACATATCCAAAAACATTTCTACCAAATGCAGGTTATAGAACATTTTCAAAACAAAACAAAAGTAAAATTTAAATTTTTAGACACATTATTAAAAACAAATATTTTGAGTTTAAAAATGTGTACATCATTGACATTGAATGCGAGAGAGTTGAACAAGATACAAGTGAGAATCCAAAAACAGACAATTCAAAGTTCACGTTTTAATAATGAAATAATTATAATGAAATAAAAATAATTATAATGAAATAATAATAATGATAATTATAATGAAATAATAATAATGATAATTATAATGAAATAATAATAATTATAATTATAATGAAATAATAATAATAATGAAATAATAATAATAATAATAATGAAATAACAATTATAATAATAATTAAAAATAACAACAAAAAAAATAAAGTGAAATCATAAAATTATTTTAAGTTAAATACTTTATCTTCTGATTAATCATAAAACAATTCAATAAACAACAAAAAACGAACATAAAAAGTTTAGGAAACTTGAACATTAATAATGAAATATAAAAACAAAAAAAATATTTCATATATTTATTCACCATGTAACATCAGATGGTTCATTATTATAAAATAATAGCGGTCCTACGAGTTTGGTTTAGGACTAGTTTTAGTGAAAGAGAGAGAGGGAGAAAGAGAGAGGAAGAAAGAGTTGGTTTGGTTAGGACTAGTTTTGGGGAAGAGAGCGAAAAAGATATTTTAGAAGACCTTAAATTGCTTGCGGCACATCCAACCAGGTTTTGTACATTGGAATACAATAAACAGTGAAGTTGTATCCAACAGGTATAATACAATAGAATACAACACACAATACAATAACATACATTCGTATACATACTTTATTTACATTGATTAATAATGATGCGAGGTTTTGTCTTTTGTGATTCAAATTTTTTTATGAAGTAAATATTTAGGGTTACGTTGTGGTACTGAATTATCAGTCAGATATTTTTTAGTCATTATTGAAATCGGGTTTTTATAACTCGTATAGTATACTTTATGAATATTGAAAAAAAATAATTTAGTTTTCAAAAAATATTAAATCTATTAATATAATTTTAACTTTTTTTAAACAAATAGTGTTTTAGAAAATATTTATTATTTATATTTTAATTAAAACAAGATTGTTTCAAAAACTTCGTACATGGCAAAACATGTTGGTATTAGTTTAAGGAAACGTAGGTTTCCCAATAGTAATTGTTTTATTACACATAACCTGGCGAATAATAAGCAAATAACTTTGGGTAATAAACTAAAACGTCACTTCATGTAGGTAATATTTTTTTCCAACGAACTACAGTATATGACTAATGATCGAAATGGCGTAACTAAACAAGTCTAAAATAGCAAGACTTACAATATATTAAAAATGTGAATGGAGGGGGAAGACAAAAAAATCTTCTTGTGGTCTATCCTTTTACTGGATGGACAAAAGAATGTCTTTCCAGACCACAAAAATTGGAAGGAGACTTTTTATAATCGCCTTTAAGGTTGACATCCAAGGTACAGCACACGTATGAAGGCATCGCTCGTACTTTGTAGTGAACAGGTAAGCTTAAATGAACATTCCAGCAGTTCATCTTTGAAAATGAAGTCAATTTAAAATATACCCTGTTTTAAATATTGGAAAGTTGTTTTTTAGATTTCCCCGTCCAAAAACATCTAACAATGCAAATAGTCTTTAAATAAATAAATGTATATGTAAATATATATATACGGGTGTACATAAATATATACGTACACATGATTCAAAATGTTGCAGTGATGTAAGTACATACACGCAAGTATTCCAGAAGTTATGATCAGCGAGATAGAATCGAATAATACCCGCTGGTTAGTCAAGTCAGGTTTATAGACTACCGATATAAATGTATCTAATTATCTAATGGATCTTATGCTATAATATGAATATAAAGATATTATATAGTTCGGATAATATCGACCTGTGTTCCACATAACCTCATTTTCCCATGCCCGCTAAATGGGGTGAATTTGATTAACAGTTTTATACAAGATCAATAATTTATGAGAACATGCAAACACTTTTATACCTAAGAGGGAAAACTATTAGAATGGTATATTACAATGGTATATACCACCAACAATGGTATATACATTATATATATAGCTATAATATTATGTATAATAAAAAAAAAAGTTTTGTAGTATCATATTATGAATAATTAAGTTGAAAACTTAATTTATATTTTAAATTCAAAATTGCTTTATGATCCACTCCAATAATTATTGGAAATTGTCATCAATTAGAAGAATATTTTCTTAATTGCTGATCCACATTTAACCTTTCCAGTAAGTGACGCTTGAAAGCAATCATTTGGATGTTGATTCCTTGGTTTCAAAGAGTAAATAAAACTCAGTGATCACATCCGATGTTTATTTCATTATCATTCCCATCTAAGTTATCATTGGTATGCAATTGGGATGAAACTTTTATATATTTTTGATGGATGTCGCACGAATATTAATTTCTTTTTTTATTAACCAAGACACAATCATGTACACACAACGTTGGCCTTTAGTGTTACTTATTTATAAGGATAATTCACATCAATATTTATATTCAAGGTTCTACTTTATAACTTCAACTTTATATTCGAATTTATGTAAGCATTCTTTTTCAGTAGATAATAAATGTGTAATTTAGTGATAAAAAATACAAACTTTTACATATGAAATAAAAAAGTTAAGTTTGTATCTTCAATGAAATCAAAAAGTTAACCTCGTTAATGAACCGGAATGCAAATTTTTCATAGAAAATAAATAACAGTTGGAGCTGCATTCCAGCATTATCGGCACCGCATCTCAATATGCGCGAGTTCAATTACAGAAGATATTTATTACAGCTTCAAGGAGAATCCAAGGAGGTTGGACGCACGCAAGTTCTGCGAAGGCGCCATTAAAGAGGTTGGACAAGCATGCGAGCGACGCCGAAGCCCGTTAAGAATAACTCGTAATCACTGTCATTACTCTGACGCACTCTGCAGATTTCAGAGCTAAACAAATAATCATAAGCATTAAACGAGATTTTAAATAAAATATAAACTCAAAAATATTTATAATAATGTTAGAACAAATTCAGAATAATTATTATACATACATACTGTGGGAAGTCTGAAGATGCAGAGTTTTTTTTAAAATAATTGCAACTTACCTAAAAAAAATAAATACTGTTAGTACATACTATCAAAAACCAATATAATATGAATACATTTATTTAATAAAGAAGTATATTCTTTTAAAGATAAATATACACAAACAAGAAAAACGGTAAATATTTACCAAAAAAAGAAGAAAAAACACTGTTGTAGAAAATAATCCAACGACAGAATCTTTCATCGCCTAAACCTACAAATGAAAATCTTACTTTGCATTTCAGTGCGAGTCTAGAGCCGAGGGGCACGATGGATTAGCCGATAATAGCAGAAATAATAATGGCTAATGACATATTATAAATAAGGAGCCATTCTCGATAGAAGGATATTCTGCCCAGGGCGAAATTATGGAATTTTTGCCCAAAAAGGACCAAAGAATTTGCCAAAAAGGCTCTTGACCATTCAACTAAATTGAGGAACATTTGGTTTTTATTTTCAATTTCAATTGCATTAATCTATAAAAATATTTCAACTAATCTAATTACGAGGTTGATTGAACTTTGAATGATTTTGTAATTATTTAAAAATAATTTCTTCGAGTCGTTAATCATTTGGTGGCGTTGGAATAAAAAAACTGACACTACTGTGACAAAACACATTAGAAACGTCTTCTTTGTTGGGCATTTCGTTGAATTAAAAAGAAACGCTCAAGATTTATTATCATTGAATCTTTTATTATTTAACAACTATACAAGGAAAAATATTTCTTCAAACATTCTTATTGTCAATTACCTGCAAGATGTTCGAGAAACATGTCATTACTTTACACAGATAAAACACTGTAAATGATAAAAACTTTTGCAGTACTAAACGAGCTGGTATTGAAAAGTAATAACATATTTTTGTAATAAAAAAAACAATTTTATTTCGCAAAAATTCTTGCAAGTCTTCGATGAAACACCTGTACCGAGGATTACTTGTTGCCATAAGGAATGCAATACATGGAATTAGTGTTAAAAATAACTATTACTGAACGCATAAATTCGTCCCCGAAGGAACTTGAACAAGAAACAAGCGAGCCATGCGACCGAAATCCAAAGCTCTAGACATGATCCCAAGCAAAATATTTGTCGTCTCCTCCTCGGTACGTCGTAATTATTATTTGCGAACACCAGCGTGTACTACGAAGCCTTGAGGTGTGTACGTATCAATATTGACCGAGGATTCGCATATTTGCTTCGCCAATATGTGTTTGTTTGCATGACAAACACATACACAAAGCATGTTTGGTTTGGATGTGACTGTCGATTGTATTCGAATATTAAACTATACAATAATGTCAAGATTTGGAGAATTGCAATATGTTACTATTTTTAATCTGCTTGCAAAACATTTTTTAGAGTTAATTTTCATGAATGATTGACGTTTTCAACCATGTTTAGCTAAAACAGTCTTTCAATTCTTTACACTTAATTGGTGTCTTGTGAAGCCATGCACTATTTTCACCAGTTAGTACATCAAAAAAACATTCATTTTCAACACCATTAATACGAAGACTAATCTTGGCTAATACTTTAAATCATTAACGATGTTGTACGACAAAGTTCAGTCGTAAGTGACACCATGATAAGACCATTTATCATTGTCAGGTTTAGAATAAATAGCTTTATAGCCACAGGCTGGGTGAATTGCAGGACCTTTTTCTGCAATTTAGAAAACGTCGCAAGTCGCCATATGGCAAAACGATCAACAATTTCCCTTTTTAGTAAAAAATTAAGAAAAGGAAATTCAATTAAATTTAATTGTCATTCTGTTAGGTGTGCATTCGCGTTAAACTTTCTATTAGAAGAAAAACTGTTGACAGAAAAAAAACTTAATCCCTTTTCATGATTTTATAAGAAATTGGAGAAATACAAATGATTAATATTTTTGTTCAGCTAAAAAAGTTTTGAATGTTGTAAAATGAACAATTATTTACTAATATAATTTTAAATAAAAATATAGTTTTTACATAAAAATGTTTAACTTATGTACAAATAAAAACTTTAACAATAACGAATAAAAAAACTTATAAGCAACGTCGCTGAAACTATCTAAAGCGATATTTCAAACATTGAAAATTGCAATTAGCTGTGGGGCCTCGGGGCGCCTAACATGATTAACAAGAAGGGATGAATAGAAGAGCATTTTTGCCATTAGGAAACGACCAATCGTATAATTACATTTTATAATACCACTTCGCTACAGCCACATGTGTGCCCGGGTCGTAGAGATGTCTCGAGGTTTTTTCTTCAAATATTTATTCATTCGATTTTACTTCAATTTAGTTTAGTGCATATTTTACAAAAAAGGAATACATTTTTAAAGATATTCATCTATAAAAATGATTTTTTTTCAAAAAAGATGAAATTAATTGAAAAAAATGTTTATAGGCTTTGGCAAAATCGACATTGCAATAAGACGAAATAAAACTAATCTTAAAATGTAGGAGAAGAATACAAATAATTGACACTACAGAAAGTGTCAATATCTATCACACCATTCTAAATATAAAGGAATGGTATTCAATATTTTTTAATATTAAATATTGAATTACATAAAAACAAAATGTGAATACTTCAAAATCATATTTGAAATAAACTTAATGTGTCAATATAAAAATAAAACAAGTATTTGTTGCAAGTATTTATATATAATTATATTTAATACTTAAAGGAATTCCAGCGAAAATATGATATCTTCAAGGACAACGTTTCATTAAGTTGACATCTTGTTTAATAAAACAATAAAAATATATTTTATATTAAACCTGATTAAATATTATATTTGTCTGGCATTTTTATATACAATTTTAAGGATTAACTTACAAGTTTTATGAAAAATAGTTGGATTCGTTGTTCCAAGATGTGTAATAATATAGACTGTTTCTTTTAATATATATATTCATCAATAAATATAAAACAAAGTCATGTACTACTATAAGAACAAAAAACGTAATTCCATTTCTATGTCTACAATTTAATAATAATAATTTTCAATTTTTATTCCACAAAAAATGACCATCAAAATATTAATACTACTCAAACATCCAGAAATGCCAATAAAAAAACGCAAAACATAACCACAGTAATAATATCACTGCTGAGTAGTATTACTAGAAGAATATATAATTAACAATGGTATTACTACTCGAGAAAGACACATGGTAGGTACCCACCCCAAGCACATTACAAGGATACCTTTCCTCGTAGTACTACCAACCCTCTAGCACCATCATTATTAATGTGGTAATGACTAAAATACATTGAAGTTATTATTTAAATCTGTCCTTATTGATGCATTGTAGCTATTTAATACCTACTGGGACGAACACGGCCCAAACGACAAGGTCTATTTTCAACACTAACTGTGATGCAATTTAGTCCTTATGCGTCCAGTCTGTCTTACAATAAGGATAGTTCGGAGGTCAACTTCAACGTAAAATAGTCCCTAAGACAATATGATGTCCAGGCATGAGAGGGTTAATTACCTGGGATGGAACTCACGGAGGGAACACCAAGGGACCAGACCGCTGTACCTCTGGATACCCTCCCCCACCTCCCGCTGGAGAGGGGGACAGGGGGGGTTGCCGTGTACTGGAGAGGTACTCCTAAGTCTTATTACCTGTCTCAGCGTTACACAAGATTTTGTGCTCAAGGTCAAGTATGTGCTGATAGTTGTCATTTTGTATTTACATACACACTGGAGTAAGTATGTATGTGTGCTTAAGTATATGCACACATATATACTGCATATACAGGGTGGTCCAAAAGTAGGTGGACAGTGAATTATAACATTTACGTTGAGATTACGTACACATGCAATTATGTTTACTATTGTATGTATACATAATCTCGAAATAAATGTTATCATTTACTGTCCACCTAATTTTGGACCACCCTGTATATAAATCCCCATACGTACATATAGAAACATGTCAGTAATACATACACATGCACAAACAATCTATAATAAAAACAATTCATTTGCAGTAAATAGCCTGGCTTAATTGTTGTGAACAAATGCGAAACCACATTCAAGTGGAAAACAAAAAGCAACTCTTAGATGGCGGTAAGATAAAGAACAAGAATTTGGTACAAACAACCAACAACAACTTCTGGAAAGAAGAAAAAGATTTATTAAACAGATAATGACGAATTATCCTCACATAGGTTTAAAACATTTTTTTTTCTATGCTTTAGTAGGAAAAACTAGAATATAGGAGATGAAAGATGTATGTTGACCATTTCAGCTGTAGGCTATAAAGGTAATGTAAATGGAAAAAATATACAGCCTATCTTTTCGTACTATAACCTATGATAAGGATAGGTAACGAATGGCGAAATATGACATAAGATAAAAGATTGTTTATAGGATGGAAAGATAGAAGAGAATCCTCAGACAAGTCCTACAAAGGGACGAAATTTTCTGATGTAATTACAAATTCAATGTTTGGAGCTTCCATTTAATCGTGACTTGAGAAGATGGTTACACCGGCATCCTTATTCAACACCTGGGATAACATGGTTGCCTTATTCAAAACATGAGATAACATGGTTGCCTTATCACTTACATGGAATAAATAGAGAATCATTTGTGGTAATAATTACTGAGCATATTCTCATACATTATACTATTATAATTTTTTTTATTAGGAAAAATTGAAAATGTGTTTATCATTAATAAATAAAATATTTTTAAATTTTGTTTATGAAGGATACGATCAATAAAGAATAAAATATTAAATAATTAAAACAAAAGAATAAATCAAGTATTTCAAGTATAAATGTGGCGTCAAATTACAACAATGGACAGAAAAAGTCACATCTATAATAATTGACTGAACAGTGAACATAAAAGAGCTTAAGAAGAGCAAACAGTAAGAGCGGAAGAAATAAAACCAACATTATTCTCAAGTTCTCGAATGAAAAGGATTTTGCTCAACCAAATCCTTTAATCCTTCCTTCAGCAGTTAATAGGAACCTATAATGACGTCACTGATCCAAAGGTAATCAAGGATTGACTTTGCTGTTATTTTCCCAGGCGAATGTTGGCGTTTTGCGATACAAACATATTTATTGGAGCAGGAATTTTAAAATTTATTTTTGGTAACCTACTTATAAAAAAATAGCAATAATCTCTCTTCATCATTAGACCTTCACTAGACTGTTTAGATTAATATGAATGAAAGTTGAAACTATAAACAACAAACAATGGAACGTTAAATAGAAAAAAATTTAAAAAGTTGAAAACTCCATACTTAACAAATCAATGAACTTGGCCCCAAACCCCATCCATCCCCCGACTTGACACAGAAGAAACTGTGAAAAGCTAATAATAGAAAAAGAAGTAGCGGGACAAGTGACATACGAAAAGAATGGCAACAAAGAAACCCAAACAATAACTTGGCTCATTTCGAGTTAATGGCCAATGCTGGAATCCATTTTTGAAAAGAGATAAAAGAAATGTTTGCACAGGTCGACTTCACAACTACAGCAAACACAATTCAGAATAATTGCACAAAAACCATTCGAATTAAGTAAACTTTAATCTTGCCAAATATTTCTTCAGTTATCAAAAAAATCTGCTGATAATTTAATCAATTGACCTGGCAAATAAACTGTGAAATACGAAGTCACGATTCCAATTTCAATTTAAATAAACAATATTTCTAAATAATCAGAAAATCCTAATTTTCTGATACAATAATTTTGATTGCAGAAACGTGTTGAAAAGAAGACATTTTAGCACTAGATAAAATGCAACTTTTAGCGCATGAATATGAATTAGAGTTGTACAATAAAGCTTTTTTCGAATAGTAATTTTAATGTGTTTTAGTTTATAGACAACAATTATTCCGGCGTTAAAAGGTTAACAACCAACTTGTAGCATTTTAGTTGTGTGCCAAGGACCCAAAGACAGACAAGAGAGGGACAGGTTGTTAGCATCCTTGAAACGGAGGAGTCGAGCGTCACTTGTTGTAAAGTTACAACCAACAACTCCTTATTTAGAACCATCGCTCCAACACCCCATCATTCAAGCACTCCTTACTACACATACTACACCGACGCTCATTCAATCTCGGGTTTACGTCGACGCGACCCGACAATGTATTGAACTCTGCACCTCGAATCGTGGTTATCCGGTGCAAGGGATGAGAAGAGTTTAAATGCAGCTTCAATAATACAATTATTAAATAAAATAAAAATTTTGTATTTGTAT
>JARUHE010361293.1:0-17731 GCA_031471125.1 Archaeomysis grebnitzkii
TATATAGACCGACAATAGCACAAGTGAAGCAACCCACATTCAAATAACAGAGCTTACTTCACTTGTACTATTGCCGATCCATATACAAATAAAAATTATAGAAACAATTCGCCATTGTTAAAAGAAATTATTTTTAAGAAGTAATAAATACATCAAAATAAATCATTCAAAAAGTCAACCTACTTTGCTAAAAATGAAACATTCTACATCTAAGAGTCTAAGCCAGGTTTGTATATCACGTGGCGAGGTCGAGGGAATAAACTTTCCTCCTCCAACGAAATAAAATAACTTGCGACCAACTTTTTAATAAAATGTTAAGAATTTAAGAAGCCAATTGTGACTCCTTTGGAAAGTTTTAATTATTCTGGTTGAAAAGTTTTTTCATAAAAATTAATTTTTGTTGAAGTTAAGCTTATCAGCTGTGCAATATCACATGAGGTTTTATAATTAATGTATGAACGTAAACATACACACGTACAGTATATATTTTTACCTCTGCAAGCACATACAGATATGTTAATACTTAGATGTTAGTATATTGCAAGTAAAACACAAAATATTATTAAACTGCAATTCAATTTTAAAGAATTATTTATACAAAGTATTTGTTTTTAAAAGTATTGTTTAATTAAAATGTTATTTAAATAAAATATTCTGTAAATAAATTGTTATTTAAATAAAGTATTACTTGAACAAATTGTTATGTAAATAAAGTGTTATACCAATAAATTGTTATTTAAATAAAACGTTATATCAATAAATTGTTATTTAAATAAAATATTATTTTAATAAAGTATTATTTAAATTAAGTTTTATTTAAATAAAGTATTATTTAAATAAAGTATTGTTTAAGATAAATTCTATTTAAACAATTTATTATTTAAAAAAGGTATTATTTATATAAAAAAATGAACCGCTTTTATATTGAGAAAAGATAACAAAGATACTATTAACACTTGAAATAAATTATTATTTCTCCAAAAAAGTAAAATCAATTGAAACAAAGAAAAAACAGATTAATTAGAGAAAACAAATAAAACGTCGTTAAAAATTACTCTAATCGGAAGAAAAATTGGAAAACAATTTATTTTTTCACTGAAACGCAAATAATTTTTTATAAATTTTAGATTAGCATTATTGTTCCCTCTAAATTAAACAATTTAAGTCTTTTAAATAAGCACCAAAGGTTATTTAATCCTTTAGGTAAACATGAATAGAATATTTAAGAGACTTATTATACTATTTTATTTCTGGTATTTATGTTTACATTTTTATGAACACCTAAAACAAATAAACTTAATTTAATTTATTCATTTCACTTTATTTAATCTTTGATAAACACTTTGAAAAATAAATCTGAAAAGATTCACCGATGCATTATTTCATTTATTTCACCTTTCAAAGTCCTTCATTTCTCAGGTATTGAGTGGTTGAAATAGTAATAAATAATAAGAAAAAATTAAAAAATATAATAAATAAATAATAATTTATTCCAATATGAAAAATATTAAAATGCATTATCAATAAGAAGAACAATAGACATGTATAAATATAATAAAATACAACAACTTTTAAAATATTATTATTGAAGTCAACGTTGTATGAACATCTGATAACGTTGTTTAAACATTATAACAACTTTCTGTACAAGTTTGACTCTAAAAAACTTTAACAAAACGTTATACGCATTTTTTTAAAACAACGTTGCTCCAACTAGCCACTATTAAATGTTTCTAAAACGTTGTTTATAACTATTCTACAACAAAACTGTACTCAACGTTTCATAACGTCGTATATGTAATGAATCATCAATTCGGTGTTGTTTTTTTCTATTTTTATACTGCTGTTAAAATCAATCATATTAGCTGTGAAACTCTTCCCACATTAATAACAAGTGTTCAATACACTATTTTTTTTACAGTGAGTTCTTTCATTATTTGAAAAAAAAACAATAAGAAAAATAAAAATAATTTTTATGGTAATGTAAAGAATATTTTTATTTAGATTTATTTACTGTGATTGTAAAATTTCTTATTACTTAGATTTTTCTTTCTGGAATAAAAGGGTACACATGTTGATGAGATAACCTTGAAGTTGTAAGAAAATAATGTTACACTTTTTTTGCATTACCCTTAAAGCTACAAGATGAACATTATAGAACTCTAAGAAAATAAAATTACATTACGAATAAATGTAAACTTTTTATATTTATTATAAGTATACAAGAAACATTGAGGTTGGTTTTATAGATCCACAATTCTACATCGCTTAGTAGTTAATATCAAACCTATAAATAGTTTAATTTTGGAAATTTAAATAAGAAAACAAAAATTAATCTTATACAGTATTTTGTTATTTGATATTGAAAATAATTGAGAGATTGACTAAGTTCTATGTTGCATGCTAGCTATTACGAACCTCTAAGTCTTATAGTTAAAAAAAAGTTCTGGTTGAGTGTATACATGCAGGTGATAGATCTGTCTTTTTTATAAATATATAAAACTGAATAAATTCCGAATACTAAGTGTGGCTTAAACGTGTAGTCCAAAAAAAGAAAACTGATGACAACAAAGTAATCATCGAACAACTTGGCTATGTTCGTCAAAATTAAACATTATTTGTAGACATATAAACAAGCTTTATTTCATTTAAATTATTATTTCATAGCTCAAAGAAACTGTTTCATAAAATTAAAAAAAAATTGAAGCAGACCAGCTGAGAAACGTTACGAATTTGGTTTAAAAAAGCTGAAATATCTGTTTTGTTATTGAGACGCACATAAAATCGCAGATAACTTATCCAAACTTGATGAGAAACACCTTAAGGGCTTATATCGAGAAAATAATATAAAGTAAACTTCAGCATTTCTTTTATTTTGGTAAATATCAAAAAGGAATCTTCTGCTTTAGGACCTTGAGCAGTCTTACCTCAACTTATTTGCTTTATTTTCTTTCACTACTTTCACATTTAGTTTATTTTCTTTCACTACTTTAACATTTACTTTATATCAGTACTTTCATATTTATTTTATTTTCTTTCACTATTTTCACATTTAGTTTATTTTCTTTCATTACTTTAACATTTACTTTACTTTATATCAGTACTTTCATATTTATTTTATTTTCTTTCACTACTTTCACATTTAATTTATTTTCATTCACTACTTTAACATTTAATTTACTTTCTTTCACTACTTTAACATTTAATTTACTTTCTTTCACTATTTTAAATATTCACTTTTTTTACTTTCACTATTTTCACATTTACGTTACTTTCTTTCACTACTTTCACATTTGCTTTACATTACTTAATTATTTACATATTTACACTATTTGTTTCACTATACTTTCACATTTAATTTATTTTATTTCACTAAATTTCATATTTACTTTATTTTTTCCATTGCATCTCATTTAATTTTATTTTATACTTATTTTATATTTATTTTATTTTCTTTAAATACTTACATATGTACTTTTTTTTCACTACTTTCACATTTTTTTCATTACTTTCACATTTTTTTTACTACTTTTACACTTAATTTATTTTCTTTCACTACTTTCATATTTTCTGAATTTTTTTTCATTATTTTCACATTTATTTTGTTTTATTTCACTACTTTCACATTTACTTTATTTTCTTTCATTATTTACATATTTACATTATTTGTTTCACTACTTTCACATTTAATTAATTTTATTTCACTAAAATTCATATTTACTTTATTTTTTCATTGCATCTCATTTAATTTAATTTTATACTTATTTTAGATTTACTTTATTTTCTTTAAATACTTACATATGTACCTTATTGTTTTCACTACTTTCACATTTTTTTTCATTACTTTCACATTTTTTTCATTCACCACTTTCATATTTGCTTTATTTTTTCATTGCATCCCGTTTACTTTTTTTTACTACTTTCATATTAAATTTATTTTTCTTAAATACTTTCATATGTAACTTATTTTCCTTCACTACTTTCACATTTACTTTGTTTTCTCAAACTACTTTCACATTTACTTTGTTTTCTTTCACAATACTTTCACATTTGTTTTATTTACTATCATTACTTTCACATTTACTTTATTTTTTACTACTTTTACATTTACCTTATTTTATTTTACTACTTTTATATTTAATCTATTTTCTTACACTACATTCACATATATTTTATTTTTTTTACAATACCCTATTCTATTTCACTACTTCACATTTAATTTATTTTCTTTCACTATTTTCATATTAATTTTATTTTCTCACTATTTTCACATTTACTGTGTTTTCTTTCACAATACTTACACATTTGGTTTATTTGGTTTCATTACTTTCACATTTATCTTCTAAATATTCTTTAAACTTACCTTTTAACTAAAGTTTTCACATTTACAAAAGTTTACTTGTTATCAATTTTTTTACTGAAGCTAGAATAATCCTTCATAGCCTCTCGCTGACTAACAACCGTTAATTACACTGGCCTGCGTTTAATTTTTTTTTCAAAAATTGAAGGTGTTTCAACTGATTTATAGTTTTTTTTGGTGCGCTGAATCCAAATATGCCATCTGTTTCCTTGGATCAGGTCTGGTTTTTGAGATATGAGAAGTGCGACTTTTGGCCCTTGTATAGTACTAAGTATAAGGGAAACTGGGCTAATGATGTTTTTCTGTACTTTCAGGAAACTGAAACTGCATTGACTGAAATAGCAGTAAATGGCGTTTTTAATTATTTTTACCGCCTCGTATCTCAAACACGTGACCTGATTAAACAAAATGAGGATGATTTTTGGATTCTGCATAGCAAATTACCCTAGAATCATTTATCAGATGCTTGACCTTTGAAACTTCGCAGGCCAGTGTTATTAGCTGCTTTAGAATTGGATTAGGCTAAAGGGATTCTCTTCAACTAGTAGTTGAACAATTTAAAATAAACTTAATTGAAATATTTTGTGAGGCATCTCTAGATGAATAATTTAACTAATTTTAAGTTGTGTATAGTTAATGTAGTTTAGTGTAATGTAATTTTCCTATTTTACTTGAATAATTAAAACATATTATAATATATTAATTACGTTTTTAAAGTTAAAAACAACATAGAAATAACATGTATGAAACAAAATAAAATAAATATGGTGACAATTAGACATTGTTTATAATCATGCAAACTATTAAACTAAAAGGGTATGTTGCCTTATCTTCATTTATACTTGCATTAATTAGTGATAAAACATAATTACAAATTCAAAACTGTTTTTTTATGAATATAAAATATCTAGAAATTGTTGCGTTAGACCTGTGAGTTATGTTTTAATGTTTTTTAAATTTGCTATGTAATAGTAGACACTTCAAAATATCAAATTAGTTTTCTTACACAATCTATTACGTTTTGCGTACAAATATGGCTTGTATTGATAGTGAGAACTGAATACTATCAACAAAGGTTTTTGAAACATATAATGTTAAATATTGAAGTCTAGATTTAAATTGTTATCAAACATGTAGTTGGTTTAATTCCTATAATATGTAGCTTATTACATAAAATTATTGGCAATTGTATTTACTTCTTATAATTATGAAATATTAAAGAACAAAAACGTTTTTAAATGACGGTCTTAAAACATTAATAACTAAAAAAAAATGTCACGTTGAGCCGACAAAACATTTCAACAGGGAAGAAACTCACAACAAAAACAAAACATAAATTTCAATTCAAAGTAAAAAAAGCAAATAAATAAAGTGAAATTACAGCTAAAGTAAAAAAAATGATTAATGCTAACGAGAAAGTATTACCAATGTTTTGTGGAAATAAATAATAATAAAAAACAGGATTTTGTTCAAAATAAAGATCCAAGAATAAAAACAGCCACATGAGAGTTTATAAATTTTACTCTACTTGATCATTCCTTTTAAATGTTGGACTTTCTACTGTTTATTATTCCGGACAGAAATGGTAAAATGTGATACTTCCAAAGATTATCTTTTTATATAACTTTCACTTCTTCAATACAAATTTTTAGATTACCTTCTTACGTTCTATAATCACTCTGGACTACCTGCATGTGTTACTTCCAAATATATGTTACCTTTACATTAAATCACTCTTACATGCCATATGTTGCTGCCAATCAAACCTTTATGGGATTAAAGTCAAACGCATTTTTCTTAATCATCTACCTTATTCTTTCGATGATACAATATTTAACACTAGCCGATACAATTGTGGTAAATTCAACAATGGTTAAAGCTTGTTTGGAGATCCTAGTTTTTTGAGAATACAGACGTCATCTGACATCATCCAAATACGTAGTTTCTAAATTAGTTCATTGCCAAGATTTACAACTTGTATATTTGACCAATTGTAGCATATTTAGAATATTGCATTTGACAATTTTATTTATTGTTTTACAATCCTTCTTATTGTAAAATAGGGACGTGCTCGATGGCTATTATCGCAGGAACACCCTCCCCTGTTGACATCATCTAGGGTTGGTGTCACAACTAAATTATGAATTTTAAAAACATTCCTATACAAACAATGAAACATTACAAACACATAGAATATGTTCACATAAATTCGTTGGAGTTCACTGATACTTGATCGGTTTCTTCTTGAAATTTTTTTTTAAAGTCTAACCACCTGAAGTCTTTCAACAAATCATTTTCCTCAAAACTTCTTCTAATTAGTGAGCATGTTTTGATTCGTTGCTCATTCTACTAAAGTTTAAAAAACTGAGATGGATCAACATTTGTTTATCTTCATGATTGTAGCAAATTCACAAACCATATCAATACCTCACTCTTATGGGAGGCAAGCTTTTAAAATTTACCTTTTCAGGCAACTTCCTTGCTAAAGCTGCATGCCTATAGCAAACTCACAAACTATAAAAAATGTCTCACCTTTACATGAGGCATGCTACTGAATGATATCTCTTCTTTCAAGGTCAGCAATCTATTGAAGTCTTCTCTTACTTAACAACACTACAAAAATATATTTTAATAATATCAAGATCAGCAACAAATTTCTATCTGTTCACACTCATTGGCAAGACAGTTTAAACGCATCTTTCTTACTTATCGATTTCATTCTTTTTTTAGATGATACAATAACTAGTACTGGCTGATAACAAGTACGAGGAAATTCGTAAACGATTTAAGGCTGTGACGGAGTGAAAATTATGAACACAACAAAATTACACATATATATATAAAATACAAAAAAGAGTGTTTCTTAATTATATTAAGTGGTAGCTAACCAAGATTTAAAAACCTATTATTTCAATAAATATTTATTTTGCAAAACAATTTTTTCTGTGGAATAATGTTCAGAATTATATATAAAGCCAATCCTGTTAAATAAAAAATCTGTAAAACAAAAAATTAAAAATATATATTTTTTTCATATTTCTATCCGCTCCAACAATCAACAGTGGATTATAGTGGCTGTTTGTCACCTTCTAAAAATCGAGGTAAACGTGATGGATAAGGCTTATATGAAGATCCAAGTTTGTTGGCATTATAGACGTCTTCTGACATGATCCAAGGACATTGTTTCTAAGTTAATTTACAACGGTGCATTTGCCAGTTGTATTCCTTATTTCACAACCTTGCCTTTTATAAAATAGGAAAGTGCGCGATCGCTCTTGTAACAGCGACACCATACATATTACATAACATTCATTGTATCCTATATAAATATTATATTTCATATATAAATTATAAACACAAACTTTAGTTTGTGTTTATAATTCACACATTCCTTGGATTATCATTATAAGGTACAGTCCTTAGGCAAACATATATTGCTTTCAAATGCTTAACATAAGCATTGAACTTTATTCTTAAGTTATATACTACGTGCCTTAAATAACCTTTGTATATTTTATATAGACCTTTAAATTACCTTTTGGTATGAAATATATTTAGATTATGAGTCAACAAATCATACAACCTACAACTTAGCTATGATTCCAGTTTGACCTATTTTATAGTTACAAATCTATGAACAAATTAGAAAAACACATCATTCCCTTTATGCAAGCTTTGATATTTTAAAGAAGAGAATAGAATAAATTAAAACTGAACATTGTTTGTTTTCAGTATTAGTCTTGACGTTTTGCAGTAGCAAAACATAGTTGTGATTAAAAAAAGTGTTATTCCTATTTTAACACAGTCAATAAAACCTATATTTACAACCTATACAACTTGATCAGTGTAAAGTTTTGAAAGTTAGCGACCTTTGAACATTTTCTAACTAGTTAGGCGGTGGAATATCGTATATTGTTAATCATGTTGAGATAAAGCCAAGTAATATAAGAGAGGTATTTCAAATATTTAATATGTCGGCCATTTTAATTTATTTTTCGTATATTTTACGTTCATGATAAAGGCGAGCAAGTAATTTTTATCTCAGACGATTGAAAATAAGATCATTAAGAGGGGTGAAAGAAATAGTTTTACACTGTTGTATAGATAAAAATGACACGCATGCAATGTTTATATTTTCAGTTTTGTTAATTATTCAAAGTTTTTACAAAACTAATTTTAAAATCAAGAACTTAAAAATTTATGTTGATTTTATTATATTTCTAATTTTCATACTTTGAAATAAATTCCACAGTTCATTATTTATTTATTTTTATCTTTTTGTTTGCTATTAACACTAAACATAAGCCTTCATTATATTTAAAATCAAACTTAAAAAAAATAAACTTTAAAAAAATAGTTTATCTTCTGCGTGTCAATTACAATCGCCAACATTATCATTACTATAGGCCGGACCTCAACCAACTTTTTTTGGAATTCAATTCATTTTTTTAATTCAATTGCGTCTTTTCTATGTGTTTTTAAAAAAATTGAATCAAAAACGTATCACATATTGAACTCAAATCATAACGAGTTAACAACACATGATTATCCGCTTTAATGTCAGTTCATTTTAGTTCTAAACAACGTTTGAATCAAAATTTCATTTAAAATTTGAATATACCTCAACAAGCCCATCCACTTTCTGAAATAAGGAGTGCCACCATTTTTGTTTCACTTTTTCAAATTGCTCATGAGTAAAAACAACCCGTATATATTTATAATGGATGATTTATTGTTTAAAACTAAAACAAAAACACTGTTTCACCCGTAGACTATATAAAAAAAACAATGTCACCGTTTTGTACAGATATTTATAAACAGGATGTCAAGAAAGTTTTTCTCCAAGAAATAAAAACAAAACTTGAGAAAAAGGCTTACAAAGGTTGTTAGAAATGTATGAAAATTTCAGGTAAAAGTTCATTTTATTCTTGAATTCAAAGTTTGGCAACATCTAGAAAAAATAATATTCATAATTATTTTCAAACACTTGTTTCTTGGCCTAGCAACTTTATTTTGGGATTTATAAATTTAATTATTTGTAAATATTTCAGATAAAGAATCTTTGACGCAAAAGTGTTAACACTTACGCACACCCTCGCACTTTCACACATCAGAAACTCAAGTGACCATCTACTACGTCGGTTGCCAAACTGAAAACAGTACAGTAGTTTTTGTTGAAGTGAAATGACTATTTATGTAAAATGTTATAACTACCATAATAGTGTATTGTTTTTTAAAAATTCTAGAAACGAACTTATTTAATTATGTTACAACTTTTTGCAAATAAATGTTTTAAACAATTATCTATTAAACAATTTCTTAGGTTATCATTTCTCATAAAAACTTAATAAATTTGAATATCTTTGCTAGCTACTTTTTAGTTAAATTTATCATTGTTATTTAAAACATTAGCCTATTTGCGATTTAAAAAATCATTTCTTTGTAAATATTTTTGATAAATCTAATTTATTGTTCAAGATAACATTTTTTTTATAAATCTATTAATAAATATATTTGTTATCAAAATATATGTAGCCTAGAATCATATCAAGATCGATCTACGCGGTAGGTGTAGAGTGACATAGCCAACATTATTTTATCGTTTAAAGTTCTTATTTATCGATTTTCATTACCTATAATAGCCTAAATGTTAAAACAAAAATGATTTTCATTGAAAGAGAAATATGGATCTGTTTTTAACCTGTCACGATATGATATGAAAATTTGTGATACGTTTTGAATTCAAAAAAGTGAATTGAATTCGAAAAAAGCCGGTTGAAATCAGACCTTATATATGTTCATTATTTGTTTTTAAAGTTACATACTTCTTACATTATGAAAAATAATTCTGGTACTTACAATTTCCATAGGTTTTATAACCAATAGAACTAACGCAAACGACAACATACCTGGAATTTAAAAACGGAAAAACTTAGTATGGGTAACATAATTAATTAATTCAACAGTTGTATTTATTGTTACAACAAATGTAAAATATCATTTGACTGAGAGGAGAAAATTTGGAGCGTTTTATAAGTATAGCAAACGTTGATAAAGACTAAAAAACTTGCTAGCACAAAAAAACATTTCTTTGAAACATTGAATCAAAAACATACTTTAAAAATTCGATTATGTAGTCTAAATCGAATTTGAATCTTTCATATCAAATTGTATATTACTGCACTAAAAACTTTTGACTGTCTTTGATGTACCTATGTGATACGTTTTTGATTGAAACACAAGAAAGCTGATTGAATCAGCAAAAAGTTTGCACATAACAAACGATTTTTTCAATTTGATGTCAATGTTGACTATATGAAACATAAAAGAAACGTTAACAACACACTACACTGATGTTTGACGCGAAAACATAAACGGGCAATGGTTAAACCATTAATATAGCTAAACACTTGTGATAGTTCAGTATTGAAGTAAATAAAGTGTGCTTATGAAAACTTGGTCACCCACTCATAGATAAAACACTTTTGTGTCATCTGTATTACACATAATTAAACATAATTACACATCATTTGTAAATTACTAATTTGGAATTGATACATTAATTAGTTGTAAATATCTACCTACAAAGTTCAAGTCTTTGTTTGAAATGTGTGCTATCAAACGAAATTTCATGTACTTCAAAGACTTCACTGTAAAATGTAAAACAAATTATTACTGTTACAGTTAATAACCAATAGTGAAGATTTTTCATGAATAGCAGTAAACAAATTAATTAAATTTGAATAACATTTTAATACGTTTCCAAGAAAAACTTTGATTTTATCTTCAAACGTTTATCTCACTTTCATCTTAGAGTATATTTTGAAAACTCAAAAATATATTTGATTAAGTTAATATATTTTATCAGATTAATATATTATACTATGATATTATAATTTATTAGGATGATATATTTTATTAGGAATATATATTTTATTAGGATGATATATTTCATTAGAATATAACATACTCGTATTATGTTAGAACAATATTTTATTAGAGCTATATATATTTCATTAGAATATAATTCATTATATTAAAACGATAGATTTTAGATACTCAATTGTTTTATTAGAGTATAACATATTAAGTTAGAACAACATGCTTCATAAGAATAGTAGCTTATATTATATTTAAAGATAATTTATTATACTAGAACAATATATTTTAAATAATCAAAAATAAGTTTTCTTAGAATAACATATTATGTTAGATTGATACATTTCATTAGAATATAATATACTATGTTAGAACAATATAATTTAAATACTCAAAAATTAATTTTGTTAGAAAAATATTTTTATTAGCATAATATATTTTATTAGAAAAATACATTTTATTAGAATATTATGTTAGAATACTATATTTTTAATACTCAAAAATATTATTTATTAGAATAATATATTATACTATATTAATATATCTTGTTGTGATAATGTATTTTATTCAAATAATATATTATGTATTAGCAAATAGACTAACATACTATTGTAAAAATTAAACCTTTGATATAACTATTTAACTTTGAAATGCAAAATATTTTCTGTAGATTATAATAGAAATGTGTTATGTTATATAATACCAGTACAGGAAACTAGTGTAAAATATTGCATGGTTACCCTTTTAGCTATTTAAGAGTTAGAGATAAAACAAACTGCAAATGTTGAAGGAAATTAATGAGTAAAGATATATTTTGTTTCCTGTAATAGAATGAAGTATAAAGGTGGATAGAATTACAATTTAGTTTCATGTTTCTTTACAAAATAAAATTTAGAAGTTTCTTCCAAAGGAAAATATTGCATTGATCGCAATTTTTGAATTTATCATTTTGTCTTTTAAAGCTCATTATCGCATTAATTAAAACGAAAAAAACTGTAACAATATGTGTCAACAGCGCGCACGCACACGCACATACACGCACTCATACACATATGTATACATGCACTCGCACGCACATCCACATACCGTATAAATATAATGTTTTAATATAATGTATAAAAAATAAACTCATGAACTCGCTTTAAAAATAATCAACGAAAGTAAGCTGAAAGTAATAAAATAAAATAAGTTTCTCAGGTATTTAATAATAAAACATACGACTTCTCTGTTAACTTTGACTTGAATCTTCTCTAACTTACAGATACTGTCCAAATACTTGATTATAAGTGACATGGGATAAAGTTTTTCTACAGTTTATATTTAATAAAAACTTAAGCGCATTATTATTATTAGACTCTTTTTCTTTTTTCATCATTGCAACAACAAAAATATGTTTTATTTGTTGGTTGTGAATGACCTAAATTTATCTCTTATAAATATATTTACAACGATTACTTAACCGCGTGGATAAAATTTATCTCTTAGAAATATATGTTAATGGATAAAATTGTCCTTTGTATAAGTGTTAGGGAGACAGCGGTATTGAATACATAAGACACTATCATAGATCGTATATATTAATGTATAGGTCCCTTATTTAGGTTTCGAATGTTTGAAGTAATTTGGTCGCTATCTTAGCTTGTCAAAGTTAACATGCCCTAGTAGCATTGTAGTCAGTAATCCTCACCTACTAGCCAAGAAAAAATCTAAAATTCCTTGGCTAATAGCTATGGGAAAACCAAGGGTTAGTGACTGATCCTTGTCTATTATCCACAATTTTTTGGCTAATCTATGGCTGAATGACACGGGTATCCTTGGTTAAAAGCCAATTGAAGCTAGTTATTCGCCAACTATCCCCAAGGAAAAAAGCTTGCTAAAAGCTGGTTAATAACCAAAGATTTTGGCTAAAAACGTAAAATTATAAAACATATTTAATTTAATAAATATATACAACTACGTATTATTATTATTACTATTAATTTTTCTATCTAATTATTGATTTATTTTGATAATTTTTCAAGTTTATTTTTAGTTTAATAATTTATCCTGTCATGGGGCTCGATCTTTGGTCTCTCCGATCTTCAGTCAGACGCTCTATCTGTTGCGCTACAAGTAAGTTGTGTATAGTTACGAATTTAAAGTGTTTTTGCTTGTATTTTCTTTCCAATTAAATCATTTTTTATAGTTCACTTATTTTGTTAATGTACGTTATTTTAGTAGTTAGTTATATATTTATTAATAAATTGTAAATAACTTTTAGCTTTTATGTTAGCCAATAATTGTTTAGACATTTTAAAATTGTCATACCATCGGCCACAATAACTATATATAGTATACTAATTAAATGAAGTTGTATCTAGACTGTAGATTAGATATGTTTTTTTTTCCACAAAAAATAAAATTATGTTAAAGGCCACGTTGAAATATGTTTAATTTTTTTGACTGAATAATATCTTTTTTGTTAAAGAAAAGTTTACTTAAGTTTTTTTTTTAATTAAAAAAAAAGAAAACTAATAAGTGATTAGTCAGATATCGTCCGTTTCAAAATAGCTAGGTAATAGTCGAAGGGAAACCCTTGAGGTCTTTTAAAAAAATTAACATTTACTAAGTTTTAAATACAAAACAAAAACTCTAACTCTAAAGACTTTTGAGCGAAAGTGTAAAGTCTTAACTTGAAGAGTTAGATAACATTTTTTTAAACAAAAGTTATTATTAAGACCATTTTGACAAATAATATCATGAGTAATTTTTTAAATTAACATTTACTGAGTTCTTTCCATATACTTAGTCCTTCATTAAAACTTTAATTTGATGTCAACTCAACTTTATAAAAATTTTGATTGAAAAACGTTTTGGTCATTTTTTTTGTTGAAAAAATATAAGTTAAAAACCCAAATTAAGAAATGTCTAATTTTTTAGTTGTTTTTTTTTTGTCTGACTAAATTTTATCGTTAAACAAAATTACTAATTTATTTTTTTTCAATTGAAAAAAAAATATAAAAAAACTAACTTTAGGGATATCCTATAGCTAATAGCCAAAATAAATTTTCCAAAATTATATAGCTATCGTCCCTTTCAAATTAGCTAGCTAATAGCCAAAAGGAAAACCTTTAGCTTAGTCCCCGTCTCAAATAGCTATATATTAGCTAAGGTAAAACCATTGCCCTTAGCCCCTTTGTAAAATAGCCAAGAATTAGCGGCCATTAGCCATTAAAATTGTACCAGGGATGGTTACCAATGTCGGAAAATAATTTATTTATCATTGGTTCACTTCATGAGACAAACTTGTTTTAAAACATTATAGTAAGTGTAATTCCTCCGAAACAAATTGCTAAAACGTTTCAAAGCAATAAACTACCATTTATTAGTTTTAAAAAAAGTTTGTATATGTTGTAAAATGAGTTTGTATCCAGCCATAAAAGGAATTAATTCAAATCAAATGTTGTTGAATCAAATAAACTTGGCAGAGCCGTCAAAATTTCGGTGCTAGCAGTACCTACCAATTACTAATAATAGCTATCATGAACCTTATATACAAAGAATTAATTTTAATCGTATAAGCTGCTAACAATCTTTTACAAAAATTGTCTATGCTAAATAAAATAATGTAATGTAATAAATAGCTATTTTAAAAAACATCAACATGCTCGAATTAGTTCATTTATCCACCTGAATTGAGGTAGGGTAAGTTGCGAAACTGCGTTCATCAGGCCAGGTACGTACACCCATCAAAAAACTATAACAACTTCCTTCAAAATTGGTTAAAATTTGTAAACAGTGAACTGTTAGAATCTACGCAAGATTTCTGATAAGCTACACTTAAAATATAAACACTTAAAACCTAATTTATAATAATATAGATGCGTTTTAGAATTTAAAAACACTTAATGTTTTTGAAAAACATGGAATTTAGTTAAAAACAATAAATGTAGTTGGAAAAGCATTAAATGTAGTTGGAAAAGCATTAAATGTAGTTGAAAAAAGCTTTAAAGGTAGTTAAAAACCATTAAATATAGTGAAAAAAAAAACCATTGAATGTAGTTGGAAAAAAATTAAATATCGTTGAAAAAAAAACATTAAATGTAGTTGAAAAAAAATATTAAATGTAGTTAAAAAAAAACTTTGAATGTAGTTAAAAAAACATTAAATGTAGTTGAAACAAAAAATATTAAATATAGTTGTAAAAAACATTGAATGTAGTTGAAAAAAAAACATTAAATGTAATTGAAAAAAAAACTTTAAATTTAGTTGAAAAAAACTTTAAATGTAGTTGATAAAAACATTAAATGTAGTTGAAAAACATAAAATGTAATTGAAAAACATTCAATGTAGTTGAAAAAAGTTTAAATGTAGTTGAAAACTGTTTTAAATGTAGTTGAAAAAACATTAAATGTACTTGAAAAAACATTAAATGTAGTTGAAAAAAAAACTAAATGTCGTTGAAAAAAGATTTAAATGTAGTTGAAAAATCAAAACACCCTTCAAAAAGATTAAACTAGTTTCAATTTGATGCTACCAATATCATTGGTATACAATAACGATATACAGTATTGATAAGATTTTCACTACATTCGGTATAATTTGGAAACATATTCATAATAAACTTTTATTTATTACTACTTTATTTGAAGATGTTTCATGCATGTATCAATGTCAGAAAGGTATAAAAGTAAGAAAATACGAGTTTTGAAGAGCTTTTATTTATAATGAGATGCTTCCAGCGACTTCCCTTTGTCTGTATCACACTTATTTTTTTTCTTCTAACAACAATTATTTTCTTACTATTTAAAATTGTGTTTGTATACATTGAGAAAAATTAATCAAGAATAACATATTGTAGTTCTAAAAATAAAATATATATTTATATAAAACAATGAAATACGTTCAGTAAATTGTTTTTATTCTTTTGGAAAAATATTATCGATCAGTTGAGATATAATTTGTATTTAATTGAAATTTATATAACGCAGACGGCTATTCAAAACTTGTTTTTATTAATCATGTCAAAATTTGTATATACTTCTAATGAATCAAATTTAAATAAACTAAAAAAATAGTTGATCAAACTATATAAACGCTACCAAATTTTGCAATTTTTCAATACATTTATTTTTCAAAAATAACTTTTTATTAAATTTGTAATATACTGAAGTATAATATTTTTACCAAAATGCTCGTTTGCTTATCCTTAAAAATATTTTAAATACACTTGTTGCGGAAATCTATGGTTCACTTGTAATAAGAGAAAAACATAAATGCTTACTTCGGATGCCTAAAACCACATTTCAAATTTCCCGCCAACTCTTTCAAGGAACAATGTACTACTCCGCGGAGGTACGCAGTTCCCTTACGTATGTGGAGATGGAAAAAGGTCCAGTTTAGAGTTAGAAAACTGCAATAGCTGTTCCCCAGTCGTATTTAAATTAGTGCTTAAGGTAAATTATAATAATGAAACAGCAATTGAAACCACATTTAAAATTTCCCACAAACTCTAATAGTTCAGTGTATTACTCCGCGAAGATACGGAGTTTGCTGACTGGCAGTTTCCCTCACGTCTGTGGAAATGGAAACATGTCTGGTCTAAAGTTAGAAAACTGCAATGGCCACCGTAAACCATCTGAGGAGCAAAGTCAGGTTAGGTTTTGTTTGGTTGGTCACGTTAATGCTAAACTTTCCTTAAATATTGCAGTTTTCGTACAACATGCGACCCGGCCTACCGGTTGTGTTCAACTTTCACCGACAAAGCAATTTAAATATTTCGTGACCATGGCGGCTCCAAATTTATGTTCTGGGTGCTGAATATCTTACAGGTGCAGTGCCGGGCTGTGTCCAAACTCTATATATTCAATCAATCAATTTATGTGCAAAATATTTCTTCCTGAATATTTCGATGTGCTTTCAGCGAATATGAAGGTTAAAGTTGGCAGAAATGAAGATTAAAGTCCCCAAAGAGAGTTGAATTTTTCGAGAACTTTGGTGTTTTTTGAACTAATTTAGTGGTTTTAACGACTTTTCCTAACTGTTTTAGTGTGTTTTAATGAAATTGAAAACCAGATGTTTAGCTAATTCCAGTGACTTGAGTGCGAGGAAGTGAAAATTTCAACTCTCTTTGAGGACTTTAATCTTCATTTCAGCCAAATTTAACCTTCATATTTGTTTAAAGGACATTAAAAAAAACTTTAGGAAAAAGTATTTGGCGTGTGTAAACGTAGTTTTATGTTGTGCTTAATATTTACTGCAACTTTAACTAAACAAAAGTGTGAATATTAAAAAAAAAACTATCACTTAGCTAGAGTATTTATGTGACATGACAAGAGAGCGGTTATTATACTGTACGTACAGCTTGAATTATAATATTTAACACGAAAGTGTATACGAGCACGATTGTGATAATCATTTTATATAGAAGCAAAACTTTCGCTAATAAAACTATTATCATCTTCAAGGATTAACTAAAATAAATAAAATAAATGAAAACTAAAACTAAAAAAG
>JARUHE010361404.1:0-17719 GCA_031471125.1 Archaeomysis grebnitzkii
TGGGTGTGGGTGTGGGTGTGGGTGTGGGTGTGGGTGTGGGTGTGGGTGTGGGTGTGGGTGTGGGTGTGGGTGTGGGTTTGGGTGTGTTTGTGTGTATCAAATTTGATTATTAACGACATAATATAATCATTTTCCATTTATTGTCCAAAATTATCTTTAATTATAACTCAATAACTGTTCATAAACTTAAAATATATAAAACTCTGCTGACGTCATAACTGAAGAAACCTTTTTTCCACTTAAATATTTATGCAAAAAATAAATAATTGGAAAAAATATTATTATTATTATTATTATTTGCATTCAAAATCAACTGAATTTTATGAAGCAAAAAATTGACTGAAACTTGTTAGTTTAAAGAAAAGTTACAACTAAATTAATTTATTTTTTGTTCTTTAAAAACGTAAAACAAATAATGAAAATATTCAAGCCAATTTAAACATATGATTAGTTTTATATTGAAAACAAAACTTGTAAGTATATTTCCCTCAAATATGAGGGTACGAATATATTTTAAAACAAAATAAAACTGTATCCAAGGAATTTTGCTTTAGTAATTATTATTGATTTACAATTTAATTGTTTGTACACAACAAATAAACATCATTTAAATACATATATTTGACGTCATGATATTAGCCTACAAATTGTAGATAGGTTTAATGTGATGCAATTAAATAAGCAGTTTTAATTCCTAAAGAAATTTTATTTTGAAAGATTTTGAATGAAATAAGTTAAATTATCATTATTGATAGCACTTGAATCATATTACAAAAAAATACAAAAACGAATGAAACAAAACATAGGAATTATTTTTAAATATACATGTTTTCATAAAAATCACATCATACTTAATATCTTAGGCTATTTAAACGATCTCACCTCGTACAAAGGAACAAACAAAAAATCAAACAAGGAAACAAATAAACAAGCAAATAAACAAACAAACAATCAAATAATCAATAAACAAACAAAACAAAAATAACATTATACAGTCAAAGGCAAATATGACTTCAATTAAAGTTGAGTTCGCAAAGTTTGCCTTTATGAGGTTATTATTGTTATTGGTAAATAAAATTTTATAGAATTTATATTATTAAATTTTCTTATTGTTAAGTGTTTATTTAATGATGCTCAAGTGACATAAGTAGGCTTAAATATGTCCACTCGATTTGTAAGAAGGTTCTTTTTACATTAAATATTTTTTAGTCCAAAAACAATACTATTTTTGAAGGGATCTTGCCCAGTTATTGTAAATTGATTGTTAATACAGCCACTTCTTTTTGGAGGGGGACAAGCCAGTGCAACTGAACGACGGTCACAAGCCCATGTAAATTTAAAGTGTTTGACGACAATTTTGAGGAATCCTTAAATTCTTCTACAGTGGAGCAGAAGATATATGAATAATAATAATAAGATTAGTGTCGAGGAAGAGGAAAAAGAACAATTCTGTCATTGTCTGATATACCAGATGATGGAAGGACACTAATACCAGATTGTTTAATTAAACACCCATTGAAATAAATTTTTGCAGTAGAACGTGTTCATACTAGATATGGAAATCGTGTTTCAAATAATGACGTCAAAAGGGTGATACATTTTACTATGGTACGTGATTTGGATATTTTTACCACATTGTAGAATATGAATGATTACTTTAGGTATGGAAACGGAGATTGACAATTTAGTTGGACTACAGTTTGTACAAAAGAAACAATTTGAACGAAGTTATGAACTGAAAAGTTATTAAAATATAAAAAGTATCCTTCGAGTGGGAAAAAGCTGAAAATTAAGCAAAAACGGCAACGACATAGTGTTAGAAAAAAAGAGTCAGAACAGAAAACTCACACTAAGAGGATGTGTCAGCGGAGATTGAGTTGAAGGAGTAATTTGAGGAGGAGTGATGGCCCGGTGGGTCAACGCTAGAAAGATCTTACAGGCAGGAAAAAATACTCGGGATAACATCAGGGAAAAGCCTACAAAATAATAAGGAACGCTTGCGTTGAAATCATGTAGCTGCTGAATGTAATTAATTTTAAGAAAACCGATGGGAAATAGTATTATGCGAAATCAAGAGAAGACAGAAGGAAATGACCTTTACACAAACCTTACGTTCCCCCAAAAAATAGGGTTGTCCTGGAATTTTTACAAAACTAAGAAAACAATGAATGAAAAGTTTTTAAAAGACTTTAACACATCATTCGCCAAACTTAAAAAATACTACTAAACTGACACTCTTAATACGAAGGTTTGTTATGAAATACGTACGTGTCAGGTTATTATTAGGTATGTTTCAAGTTTGGAGAATTATTTTAAAATGTTCGTAAAGATCCTGAAAGAGCCCAATTTTTTTTGGGTACATTAGCTCTGTTTCGAAATCATTTATGGTGGGGTTGGGAGGGAAGTTAGCTAACAAACTGCCAAGACAACAGTAGAGTAGAAAAGAACGAAACAAAATAAATTAATTTCATGTCAGCTCACAAAAAAATGAGAACATTTTCAAAATACGTCAGTGAAAAACTAAATAGTTATATAAAAATAAGAATAACATTTTTTTTTTCAAAAATAGCCTACAGGTTTTTGAAGAAAATATCTCATCGTAATAAGCACAATTATAACTTTCGTTGCAAAATTCTTCGTAGATAATAAAGATGAGACAATTACCAGATAATAAAGATGAGATAATTGCTAGATAATAAAGATGCCTCGAATTACCGTGATGCGACGCCTATTAAAAATGCAATTTATGACTGATGAATACCGTAGAGTAAGAATTTGTGTTTTTGCACATTTTGACAGAGTGTTATTACATCTAATCTATTATTATTACTGTTATTGTTATTATTGTTATTGCTATTATTGTTATTGTTATTACTGACATTGTTTTTATTGTTATTGTTATCACTGACATTGTTATTACTGTTATTGTTATTATTGTTATTGTTATTAGTGTTATTGTTATTATTGTTATTGTTATTACTGTTATTGTTATTATTGTTATTGTTAATATTGTTATTTTTATTATTGTTATTGTTATTATTGGTATTGTTATTATTGTTATTGTTATTATTGTTATTGTTATTAGTGTTATTGTTATTAATGACATTGTTATTATTGTTATTGTTATTAGTGTTATTAGTATTACTGACATTGTTATTATTGTTATTGTTATTATTGTTATTGTTATTATTGTTATTGTTATTAGTGTTATTGTTATTATTGTTATTGTTATTATTGTTATTATTGTTATTGTTATTAGTGTTATTGTTATTACTGACATTGTTATTACTGACATTGTTATTATTGTTATTGTTATTATTGTTATTGTTATTATTGTTATTGTTTTTACTGACATTGTTATTATTGTTATTGTTATTATTGATATTGTTGTTATTGTTATAGTTAATATTGTTATTGTTATTATTGTTATTGGTATTATTGTTATTGTTATTATTGTTATTGTTATTATTGTTTTTGTTATTATTGTTTTTAGTGTTATTGTTATTACTGACATTGTTATTATTGTTATTGTTATTATTGTTATTGGTATTATTGTTATTGTTATTATTGTTATTGTTATTCTTGTTATTCTTATTATTGTTATTACTGACATTGTTATTATTGTTATTGTTATTATTGTTATTGTTATTATTGTTATTGTTATTATTGTTATTATTAATATTGTTATTGTTATTATTGTTATTGTTTTTATTGTTATTGTTATTTTTGTTATTGTTATTATTGTTATTATTATTATTGTTTTTGTTATTGTTATTATTGTTATTGTTATTATTGTTGTTATTATTATTGTTATTATTATTATTGTTATTGCTATTATTGTTATTGTTATTGTTATTATTGTTATTATTTTTATTGTTATTGTTATTATTGTTATAGTTATTATTGTTGTTGTTAATATTGTCAATTCTATTGTTACTAGTACTATTATTGTTGTCATTTTTGTTAGTTATATTATTTTTTACTTTTATTATTATATTTGTAAATGTTATTGTTTTGTTAATTTAAGCATTAAGCATTATTATTAAATATTGTCAGTATTATTTATATTTCACTATTATTATTATTGTTTTTGCTTTCACTATTAGTGATTTTACTTTTACTATTATTATTAGTACGTTTAACTTGAAACTCAATAGTTTTGTTTTAATTATGTTGAATCAAATAGGTTTGCAATTTTCAATTCATAAATATCTTAGAAGTTAATATAATCTTCATTTGTTAATCATTTTTTAAATTAATTAACGAACACAAACATCAAACGTAGATTATGATGATGATTTATTTTTCAGCACAGCTATTGTATAAATCATAATTAAATATACATTATTGATATAAATCTTAAATAAATATAAATTATGGATATAAATTATTAAAATGATTAATTGAGAATACAAAATATTATCTAAACAGTAAAATAAAGGTCTATTTTGGCCAAAACTTTACTTTTTTGGGCCTTACATCATTAAAAAGGGAACACGATTCTCTTTCGATTGTTATATAGTTTATATGAAAAATTCTTACCAATTTGGCAACATTTAAAGTCTATAATCTTGCAACCGCAACCACGCATCTGCAGAACTGTCTATTTGTTAATTAGTTCATTGGTGTCATTTAGTTTATTTGAATTAGTCTTCTACAATGCCAAGGAAGAGAAAAACATTTACATGAAACAAAAATAATATTTCAAATAGTCGAAAAATGAAATGTAATTGAGCTCGTTGTATAGATGAGCGAATGTTTAATACATACAACTTTAAATGCATGTTCTGGAAAAAATATATTTTTTGATGAAAGCGTTAAAAACTTTTATATCTGTTAACCGATTTTAAAAATCCCAAAATCATTGTAAATAACATTAAATACACACACATTTATGCTGTTGTTGTTGTCAACCCCACTCACGCCGGAGGATCCATCCCCCACCCCAGCAGGTCTGACCATCGGGCCAGCAGTCCCGACGCCCCCGCTGGGTCTGTCCAGAGGGCCTCCGGGCCCAGGTCGGTACGCACACGAGGGCATGTGAAAAGGTGTGTGGTGTTGTGTATGTCGTGTTGGCACAGCGGGCAGTTTGATGTTGGGTGAGTGTCTGGGTTTATTTTGTGTAGATATTCTTGTAGTTGTGGGGATTTATTTGTTATAAGCTGTGCCAGTGTCCTGCGCATGCAGGTGGGAGTGATTGTTCATTGTTGTTTATGTCTGGAGCGGGTCTGTTGAGGACTTTGTTGTCCTGTCTGGCGTCTGTTTAGCTGGTGACTATCTGTGTGTGTATGTCTTTCAGTTGTTGTTTGGTGGTTTGGTATGTGGTCTGTTGGGGGGTTGTGTCCATGTTTAATGTATAGTTGTTATTGTTGTCGAATATTGTCTGTTTCATGTGTCTGGGATTTGTCTGTTGTTGCGTGAAGGGGTGTAGTGGGTGGTTTGGGTGTTGTGCTATTTGTCTCTGTTGTGAGGCGTGTAGTTTGAGGTAGGTTTTGATAGGGAGGATTTTGGATTCTTCGTGTAGGTGTTGTGTATTGGTGTCCAGTGTGCACCCTGTGGCTGTGCGTAGTGCTGTATGGTTTGTTGTGTGTTGATGTGTGTGGGTGTTTCTATTACACTTTTACTTTTAGTTTTCAGTAAAAAGTTAAATTTAGTTTTTAGTACATTGTTACCTTTTTGTTTTTAGTACAATTTTACTTTGAGTTTTCAGTACAAAGTTAAATTTACTTTTTAGTACAGTGTTATTTCAATTGATACAAATCACGAATTAAACATACCTGATTCCAAACCGGGGTTAAAATTTAACACACTAGGCACTCCTTCCATCTGGCCTGTTCGAAAAGATAGCATTAACTAATGCACCAGTTTGACTGCTTAGGTCTAATACGAGTTTATAACAAAGTATTTCATTCGATTTATAATAAACAGTTTTCTGACAAGTTTACACGTGTAAATATTTTTTTGCAAACTAAAAAATGAATGAAAGACAATTCATAATACCTGGATTTGATTCGATCATTTGCATGTGTTCCATTTGAACAGGTTCTGTTTCAAAGAAAAAATTGTTCTACAATATGTAATAGAGTAGTAAAAATACAGTCGATAAATTAAATAAAACATTCATGTCAAAACTTCATCAAAAACTGATAGAATAAAGTAACAATAGAATAAATGATAGGATTTTTATTTAATTTTAGACTTGAGGGGTCGTCCAGTAAAGAAGAAAACACAAAAGCATACCTGCACCGAGACCCGAGTTTCCTTCTGCGACTCTGGACACTCTTTTCAAATGTTCTATTTTAGGAAAAAATTCAATTCAATAAAGGTTACAATGACATTGCAATACCAATTGGTGTAGACAAGTACTAGGAAAAGTCAATTGAAAATTATTGTTTCAAACGTATACAACACAAACTCAAAACAAATTACAAGTCACAATAGTGTTAAATTACTAATCACAATAGTGTTATGATAAAAAGTGTGGTGTTACTTACTTGACTTCGATCCAGTATGTTTTTTGTGGACTTTGTATTTTTTCAATATTCTTGATTTGGGTTGTATGTGATCTATTTTAGAGAATAGATTTTAGTAAGAAAATGTGTTTTTTATGGAAAACTCCCAACATTTCTTTTTAAAACTGACAATGTTACTAATAAAACAAAATACAGACAATAACTGTAGTTCTTTCAGCACATCACAATACTTAAGATAATTTTAACAAACAATATATTATACAGAAGACCTCGTTAATATACAGTTCATGCTCATTATTATTGTTTTACATATTACAGTTTGCATCTTGATAACAACTTATCATTCTACTGCAACTAAACAAACTTGTCCCATCACAAACCACAGGGATGAATCATGCAATAAGGAACATTTATTTATTCATTATGAAAAACTTATTCGGACATAAAAGAATTAGTTAGTTTGAAATATTTAAATGTGATACACTAAAACTTTCTATGTGTTAACATAGTCAAAATTTACATCAAATTGACTATCGTTTGTTAACAGTGCACATTTCTTTTTTTTAACATTAAAGAGATTTTTGTATTATTTTGTTAAAAACTTTATTCAATTTTTAAGTTTAAAAAACAGCTTACGTGGCATTAAGGGAGCTGGGTGTTGGGCATGCATCATGTGACCCATGTTGACTTGTCCTGTTCAAAGAAACATTTTGTTATGCAAATATTTTTATTAAGATAGACACAAATATTTGACTTTTATGTAATGTCATAATATCAATCATGAAAAGTATATTTATATTTAAAGTTTTTAGGAATTCTATTTTCTAAGATTTTGTACCTTGGCTCATTGCAGGGAGGTGTTGGTTGGCAAAATGTTGCATTCCCATACCTGTTGTAAAAACAATTTTAGATAAATAGTGATTGTAAAATTAAAAATAAAAAACAATTTTAGATAAATAGTGATTGTAAAATTAAAAATAAATAACAATTGATTATTGAAGAGAAAAATGTCCATTGAAATTATTAAAAAATATATTTCTTTTGAATAATTCAAAAATAAAATAAAATTAAGAGAAACCAAACATGATTTTAATTAGTTTTTTTTTTTTAGTTTTGATTAAGTTTAATTTTAATGTTGATTTCATTTTTTTAAATTCATTATTTCTCAGTTTTGGATACTTTTAATTTTAATTTAACTTATTTTAAACTATTATTTTTCAGTTTTGATTAATTTTAATTTAATTTATTTTAATTCATTATTTTTTAGTTGTAATTAAATTGATATTTAATTTTTACTTAATTCATTCTAATTCATCTTTTTTGTTTTAATTAACTTAGACTTTCATTTTAATTTTCATTCAAATCATTAGTTTTTAGTTTTAATTAAGTTCAATTTTAATTTAATATATTTTAATTTAAAAATTTAAAAAATATAAAAATAAATACCTGGTTTTATTGAAAGATGTTGTTCTGGCATAACATGTGGCATGTGATGCATTCCCATTCCCATTGGCATTGGCATACCTATTTTAAGAGATATTTTCAATATTAATAAACAAAATTGATTTTAGCTAAATTATAGAAGTACGATTATAATAAGTTTTTGGTAATTCTTATTTTCAAGACATCATTAAATTCTGTCAATACTTTTTTCGGTTATTGATTATATCAAAGTTAAAATGAATATAGCGAGGTCTGTAATTTTCAATCTCAAGTTATGCAAACTACACTGTAAACACTTGACTAACTTATATTTGTAAGATAGTCAAAATTGGTATCATCAAGTTGACTAGCCTTTGTTAACAGTGCATAATTTTTTGGATTCAATCAACTTGCCTGTGATTCAATCGAAATCGAATCACATTATACCAATATTATAGTCAAGTGTTTTCTGTGTACTTATTTTTTACTTGTTAATGTTTCTATACTACATTAATTTATGAAACTGGTACTAAATAGGTTTTATTCCTTTGTTTATTGTATTTAAAATATACAAGCAAATGCATTTCTACTTTTTTCAGTTCATCTAGAAATGGCTTCATTTATCAAAACTGTCAACATTAACAAAAAGTGATCACTCACCAGCATGATTTTCGTAGTTCCACATAGGCTGCACACCTGTAAATTTGAAAATCTTTATTATGTATTTTTCGTCCATTCATTTCATTAAACTAAATTAAAATAAGTGCAACTATAATATTTCGGAATATCATTACACTACTCCTACAGGCTAAAACAGTTTTAGAAAAACGTATGTTCAATTGTTCATACATTTATTTAGCACTCATTCAAACTATTTGCATGAATGTATTGATTAGTTTGTTTATTTATTTAGATTTGTTCAGTTTTCTTAAACTTTTATTTTATTCCTTTACCGCCTGAACTGTTATTACCCTAAGGTCTACAATACAACGAAGTTTGAATAGAAAATAACCCCACAATTGTCACTTGTTTGTCCCTACAGTTAAAGACATTTTTAACTTTTTATCTCACCTCCGTGCATGAAAGAGCGTCCTGTGAAGGCAGGGAAAGGTGTGTGCATGTGACTCATGTATGGGTTTTGACCCATGAGCATGGATGAGCCCATGGCATGGTTACCCATGGCGTTGCTACCCATGGCGTTGTTAACCATGGCGTTGTTACCCATGGCGTTGTTATCCATAGAATTCCTGGCCATGCCATTGCTGTTGTAGTTGTCGGCGTTTATGGGAATTCTCAATCCCAGGTCAGGGTCTCCTGGGTTAACCATTCCTGGGTGTACCATTCCAGGGGGAACAAAGGGAAGTTCGGTGGATGTTGCATTGTCACAAACTTCTGGGGATTCTGAAATAAATGAATTGGCTTCATTTAATTTTAATTTTAAAGCCTAACAACTTTAATTTTCTAAGCTTAAGTTTTAAAGCCTAGTAACTTTAATTTTATAGGCCTGATTTTTAAAGCTTAATAAACCTAATAACTTTAAATTTATAAGCTTAATAAACCTAATAACTTTGAATTTATAAGCTTAATTTTTAAAGCTTAATAAACCTAACAACTTTTATTTTATTAGCGTAATTCTTAGAGCATAACAAATTTAATTTTATAAGCTTAATTTTTAAGGCATAAGCTTAATTTTTAAAGTCTATTAACTTTAATTTTAAAAACTTAATTATTAAACTGTAATAAACCTAATAACTTTAATTTTATAAACTTGGATTTTAAAGTCTAGTAACTTTAATTTTAGAAGCTTAATTTTTAAAGCCTAATAACTTTATTTTTA
This sequence comes from Archaeomysis grebnitzkii, assembly GCA_031471125.1. Lineage (NCBI taxonomy): Eukaryota > Metazoa > Arthropoda > Malacostraca > Mysida > Mysidae > Archaeomysis > Archaeomysis grebnitzkii. The sequence goes on from JARUHE010361404.1 coordinate 9,733, forward strand.
TAAGCATAATTTTTAAAGTCTAGTAACTTTGATTTTATAAAATTTATTTTTAAAGTCTAGTAACTTTGATTATATAATATTGACAACTTAAATCAGTAATTTGTTATGTTATCATTTCACATCATTTGAAAAAGCCAAAAATTTGAATCTTACCTGTTTTTCCAAATTTGGTAACTATCTCAACTGAAAAATATTTGATTTTATTAAAAAGTTTTGTTGGCTGAAGTAAATGTAATCATATTTTAAAATCCAGTTCAAGAAATAGGTTTAGTTGTTTTTTCAAGTGTCTCTGTAGTTGGTTCTATCAAAGATTTATTTTTGGCAATAACGTTTTAAAATATTTCAAGTGGTTCAGATATTCAAGGCTATAAAATATATCAAATATTCAAGGTCTATAGAATATTTCAAATGTTAAGATATTATTAGTGGTTACAATATTTAGAAACGTTTAAATATTTTACAAATTTGAAATGCTTAAAAAATACTAAAATGTTCAAAAAATTTTAAAATATTTAAATATCTAAAAAGATTTAAAATCCTTAAAAAGAAAAAAGATTTAAATGTCCAAAAAATTTGAGAATATTGAAAATGCTTAAAGCGATTAAAATTATAAAATGTTTAAAAAGTTTGAAAATATTTATATACCTAAAAATATTGAAAAGGCTTCAAAAGAAAAAAATGTAAATGTTTGAAAATATTAAAATGCTTAAAGAGACTGGAATTATAAAATGTTTGAATAGTTTGAAAATATTAAAATATCTAAAAACATTTAAAATCCTTGAAAAGAAAAAAGATTTAAATGTCCTAAAAGTTTGAGAATATTAAAATGTTTAAAGAGATTAAAATTCTAAAATGTTTGATTAGTTTGAGGTGTCACTCACGCCAGTCGGGTTGACAGTCAGCCCAGTCAATAGGAGACCGCTGAGAGTCGACGACCGTGGGGCACCAGTAGTTGATGGAGTCCTTGCTGATGCATTGCGTGAACTGCACACCGCGGTACACGAAGGGGAAGATGCACTGCACGCCTGTGATGGTGAAGATGATCACGGTTCCCTCTGAGGAAAGGCGTGGGTCATTGTGGCTCTTTGTTTTAATATAAAATTAAAATCATTAAATGTTGTAATTATTTATTCAACATCAGTCAGCACTTGAAGAAATGTGAAAAAATGAAGAGCTTCAACTTAAAAACTTACAAATTTACAAACTTATAAATATATAAATATAAATATAATTTACAAACTTATAAATATTCTTACCTTCTGATCCGATAACTGGAGGTGGCTCGAGGATGGATGGAGGTGGAGTTATAAGTTCCTCTGAAAAATTTTGAAAGGTTTTGATTAATTTAACTATTTGATAGAAATATATTTTGTTTTATTGTAAATATTAATTTCAAATTCATTTGCCAATCAATAAAGTTTGATAAATCTAAACTAAACATTGTAATACGAATGCGAACTTCGGCTAAAAACGGTACTAACTCCAATTAGGAGGACAAATTCCGGTACTGGTTGGCTCAAGGTTTTCATTGACTTGGGTGGCACACCAGGCCTGTTCTCCCTTGTCAGACAAACAGCCGTAGTTCATCCTGCCGAAGAACTTGAATGGGAAGATGCAAGCAGCACCCGAGTCAATCGTGATGATGACAACAATGTCTGTGAAGGTGATAATGTTAATTATTTAAAATAAAAACATAATAAACCTCATTTCAATATGTACAAGATTAAAAAGCAACGATTGTTGTTTCTATTACAAGATTCGAATTGTGTAAGATCTAAAAAAATGATAAACCAACTTACTTGTATTGCCGTTGATGACGTCTTCACATGGAGGTTCAATTAAAGGTAGTCTATCGTATATGTCTGGAAGTCAATTTTTTATAAAGTCACAATTGAAAAATATTTAATTATCAAACTTATTGAAACATCTAATTTTCAAATTTTTTGAAAAACATTTAATCACCAAACTTATTGAAAACTCTTTGATAATTAATTATAATAATTAATGACATTTATATATATAGCACATATTCCATATAATACCCACTTGTGTTTTACAATAAAATCACATAAAAACTTTTATTGAGCAATAAGAATAAAAGTAAAAGACTAAAACAAAAATAAATTACAATGTTGGTCAACAAAATGTTTAATATTCATAAACTTACCCCAGTTTGGAGGGCAAATATCTGTTTCCAAAATTTTTCCTTCAGAGTCCAAGCTAATTGCACACCAAGGCTTCGTGTTGTCCATGTAAGTGCATCCATTGATTTGTCGATCCTTGTAAATGAAGGGCACCACGCACAGATGTCCATGAACAGTCTTGATATTGATGGCAGTGACTGAAACATTACAATTTTTTATACTGTATTTTAGGAGACATGAATGTTTTCTGCTTCATCAAAAAGGTTTTGCAATGTTTTAAGATTGTACACAAAGTTTGGTAAATATGTTTTTCTACTTACAACCAAGAGGTGGGAAGATAACAGCTAATGAAGGGAGTGTTGGAGTAATATGATGGGCTGGAAATTAAAGTATTTTGTTAACTATTATTCAACTAAGGTCATGTAAATTATATTTCTTTCAATCTTTGTTATAAAATGTATAATTTCATAAACAAGTAAATGAACCTACTGTAATAAAGTGTACAAAAGTCCATCTCTAGAACCACATTGTCGCCGTCCACTTTGGTAGCGCACCATGGTTTGTTGGTATCATTGGTGTATACACAAGTCCATTGATCTCGGTTGTTGTACTTGAATGGGAAGATGCAAAGTTTTCCCAACTCAGTTATGCTCACATGATGATAACCTAAAATCATTTATAACCTTACTTATAATCTCAAATGTTTCATTTAACCTCCAATGTATTTAGGGCAAACCTTTTATCAAACTTAATGATAGTAAATTAAATAATTTAATCAATTTAGATTGCTAAGATTTTAATTTCGTCAGCTTGTGCTAAGCATGTTGGAATTCTTACCTATATCACTAAGACAGACATCGTTGGTAATCTTCGTAGTCTCACCCACGGTTGAGCTAATTGCACACCAAGGTCTCACATTGTCGTAGACGCAACTCTTCATTGTGTATCCCATGTGGTTAAACGTTGGCAGGCATTGCTGTCCAGTTGAGGTGATGAAGACGGCCGATGTTCCTTTTTGAAGAAAACACAAATTATTTAAAATTAATTCTTAAGCATTGCCAAAGTTGTTTCAATTAATCTATGACGACATGAGTAGTTGCTTACCCCAATAAATCTTGCTGTATGACGGCATGATTATTTACTTACCCTTTTAAATACTGCAGTATCCCCATAAGTTGTTTTAATTAATCTGTGACGGCATGATTATTTACTTACCCCAATAAATGTTGCAGTATCCCCATGAAGTAACTTGGTTGTTGGAATCTGTTTGTGTTGCACACCAAGAACGGTCTCTGTCTACATTTGTGCATGTGTAATAAGTATCATCCTTGTGTTTGAATGGGAAGATGCAAACCTGTCTCTCCTCTGTTACAATCACTCTCACGCCATACACATGAGTCGTCATATCTGAAACATTGAAATTAAATATAAGAAACAAATAAAAATTATGAAAAAATTCATGAAAACATGATTATTTGTATTTGCTTTTATTTCATAAGTTACAACAGAACTATACTTACTGAATTGTAGAATTTCTAATGTGTACGCGTCCTTTCCTACAAGAAAAAGTGTTGTATTGTTATAACATTATTATATTATTTTTATTTTTATATTGTATATTATTATTATTATAGTATATATTATTATTATTATTATATTATATATTATTATTATTATTTTATTGTACTATTATATTATTTATTATATATTATATTTATTTTGTTATATTATTCAATAGAGTTGAAATTTTTTGTTGAAGAGTTGTAATTTATAGTTTATTGCGGAAGAAACTAGTTCTAAAACGTGTAATGCATTCAACCATTAAAACATTAAAACGTGAATGTTTTTAAAAAACTAAAAATATAAAATCCAGTTAAAACATTTAAACATGAATGCATTAAAATATTTAAAATATAAAAACAAATTAAAACATGAATGCATTAAAATATTAAAAATATAAAATCACATCAAAACCAAGTCGTACCTAAATCTGCGACGCACACGTCCCAGGAGGTGATGAGTCCGTGGGAGTTGACCTCCGTTGCACACCATGGACGGTGGTAGTCGACAGCGGTGCATCCGTAGAACCATTGGCCGTTGTAGCGGAATGGGAAGTGGCACTGCTCGCCCTTGATCGTGTAGCCGTATCCTGCGGACGAGACAGTTGTTATGAGAGCAATCTTCAGATAAGAAATGGCAAAGTGGAGAGGAGAGAAGCAAGAGGAGGCCATACAAGGGGAGAGAAAGAAAAAATCTTCGAAGAACTTACTATTCCAATATAAATTCAATCATGATATGTTCATATTCTTATTGAAAGGCTGTATGTCATTTAGTAGTTTGCTATAAGACTTACTGAGTTCGCATTGTTTTCCAGTGAAACCTTCTGCACAAGTGCAGTGTCCTGGGGCAATACACCATCCACCGTTGAGGCAAGGTCGCTCACAATAAGGTCTGCAGTAATCATAGATTCCCAGGCTGATATCACTGCCGTCGGGGAACAACCACTGTCCGTTGATGCATTTGAACTTGATGCCGGTAGCCTTCCAGGGGAATTTGTGGCGAGGGAAACAACGGGCAACGGCCACGACCATGTCAGTGCTGTTGAGTGTTAAACAAAATTGTAAAAAGTAAAAACAATTTTTTTTGTATTACATGCAATGATAAATTTATGGCGTCAAACATTAAGGTTTATAATTTATACGTTTTTTTGGTGTAAAGCGAATAAATTACTAACCTATAAATAAGAATAGAGTTTTTGATGTATGGAGGATCTTGTAAGCATTTTGGTAGTTGACAAAATTCTCCAATTCTATCTTCAGGACATTTGCACTTGTCTGGAGCAATACAGACACCTCCGAATTGACAAGGTTTTTTACAGATTGGTATACAAAATGGTGGATAATCGGACAAGGCTCTAAAATCACTTTCATAAACCCATCGATCGTTCTTACAAATGATGAAAGCTTCTTTAAAACCAACTGTGGTGTTCAGTCTGTAGCCTTGGTTACAAAATACTCTTCCTTGAGTGTCGCTGAAAATGTTTAATTTATTTCATTAGACAAAAACTTTTTAAAAGTTAAAAAACAACCGTAACCTAAATAAATTGATTAGTTAACTGCAGTTAAAATGAAAAACAAACTATGCATAACGATTTAAGTGAGTATCAGTATGACTGGAATATTCCACTCAAGATGGTTTAAACATATTACTATGAGCACAAAAGAAGCATAAAATCTTACTCGATAGAGAATCCTCCATTAAGAATCGAATCTGGATAATCATTGCACTTGTTGCCAGGATACACTTCGCATTGGATTCCGATGAAAGCTGGAGGACATTTACACACGTTGGGCGCTACACAAATGCCTCCGTTGAGGCAAGGCTTTTCGCACACTGGGAAACATTCGTTGAAGCCAATTGTGCTTGGATCTTCAGGTTGCCATACCCCGTCGTTGCAAGTCATGTTGAACTGGGACGCGCCATTAGGTAATACGTAACCAGTCATACATTGAGCGTGGAGGAAAATAGGACTGGAGAAAAATTTCGAATTATCAAACGTTTTTTTCTGGATGTTTTTAGGCATGTAGTTATTTCATTCATTTTTAATCATCAAGCTTAAGCTATTACTGTGCAAGACATTAACTTCATATTATTAAGTATCTTAACTGATTTAAAGTAAATATCTATTTGTTTACAATGTATAATAACTTGAACATTTTATTTGTATTGTTTAAGCTTACCTGTAATAAAACAATGCATTTTTTATATTGTTTGGCTCTGCCCAACACAACCTTTTATTAACTTGGTCACAAAGAGGTCCCGTGAAAGGATCAATACAATAGCAAGTGTCTGGAGAAATGCAGATGCCTCCGTTCATGCAAGGAACCTTACAAGCAGGGTAGCACACCATTTCTATGTTTGTTCCGTTGAGCTTTGGGAAGAACCACTGACCATTGATGCAGTGGATTGCTTCTCTTGATCTGCCAGTTTTGAACATGTAACCATCGGCACAGGCTACGTAATGTCCAAGACTGTTGGAATCTCGGTCAACTCTGCAATTTTTTAAGTTATTACAAGCTTACATTTTTCGAACAAAAGAATCAGTAAGACATTTTTTTTACTTATGTTGCAGAAATTATAAAATTCAAAGAACTTACGAAAGTGAAATTGCAGAGTTTGGAATGGGAGAAGTGAGCATATTGCACACTAAAGGAACTCTGATATGACAATATGATCCCGTGTATCCAGGGGCACAGACGCACGTTTCAGGCGCAACGCAGGACCCTCCATTCTTGCATGGAATGCTACAGATAGGAATGCAGAATCTGTTGTATTGCAGAGTAATGTACTCTCCGAAGATCCAGCGACCTCTGGAGCATGTCATGTTCAGCGATATTTCAGTGCTGGGTAAGTTGAATCCGTTTTGACATCTCAAAAGACCTCCTCTCAAACTGAAAGTTTCATGAAGCTCACAATCACAAATAATAAATAGCAAAATTGTGATTTTACTTAGTTAATACATTTATTTTAATCGTATGTCATATAAATAACAAACATATTATTATAAAACAATCAAATGAGTTATTATTTTACCTGTATATCAAAACCGAATTATCCACAACTGGAGGTGAAATTGGACAACCACCCAATGGCTTCAAAATTTCACATTGTGTGCCTGCATACTGGGCCGGGCACTCACATGTGTTTGGGGCAACGCATTGTCCTCCGTTTAAGCAATAGTAATTACAAACGGGAATGCACTTCAGTGTCTCTCTGATGTCAATGTTAGTTATTGCAGTCCATGCTCCTCCTTTGCATTCTATATCAATGGCTGTGTTTGTTCCATTAGACACATAACCATCAGTGCAAGTTGCAGAGTGTCTCATGTTTCTGAAATGTTTGTCAATTTTATACTTTTACAATTTAAAATTTTAAGTTTAAAAATTCAGTATCACATCAATATATGTTTTGAAATGTAACCAATTTCAGTTTGTTTATTATAATACTTACATGTATACTACTTGTGTATTTAAAATACCAGGAATATAATCCAAGCAGTTCGTTTTCACGTCACAGGTGCTTCCAGTGTATCCATTAACACACTTACACGTGTTTGGTCTTATGCAATGACCATTATTCATGCATGGTCTTACACAAACTGGGTGACATTCAATTCTTTTTGATGCTTGGAAATTAACTGGATAAATCCATGACCCATCCATACATGTAAAGTTTACTTGGGTTTCGCTGTTTTTAAAGGCATATCCTAATTTACAAATTGCAACTGCCACTCCATATCTAGAATACACAATTACTAGCATTAACACTTGTTAGATAAAATGGTTGTCCATAAAATTGTTAGATTTAATATCAAAATGGTTTTGTTCCTTCATTTACCTAATATGAACATCTGCATTCATTGTTGCAGGAAGCTCTGTGCAATACTTTATCTCACATCGTCTTCCGCCAAATCCTTCCAAGCATTTGCAATTGTTAGATCCGAGGCAAACGCCTTCATTCATGCATTTATTCTTGCATAATCCTTGGCAACCGTATTTCAACCTATCTGGCACAATCCACTTCCTTGTCGTACCATCACAAACTAACGGAACCTCTCGCTCGCCAGTTGTCAATACAAAGTATCCCAAATGGCACACTACTGTCACAACCGATGAGTTTTCACTGCAAAAAAAGAACAAATTACTTTATATAGTTAAAATTTTAATTTAATGAAGACAATCTCACGTGTTTACAAAACCATTATAGTTCTGTGTGTGTGTGTGTGTGTGTGTGTGTGTGTGTGTGTGTGTGTGTGTGTGTGTGTGTGTGTGTGTGTGTGTGTG
>JARUHE010361514.1:0-17718 GCA_031471125.1 Archaeomysis grebnitzkii
TCCACAATTCTTAAAATTAAAAGGCCAACATTTTATTCTAAACAAACATTGCTCAAAAGTCACTAATTAAAAACTTTATGGAACGACTTTTTGTCATATTTCGAAAAGTAAACTATATATAGAGCTACGCTACTACGTAACACGCTCGATAATAATGATAATGATAATAATTATCATCGTTGTCCACGTTCATAATTAATTTAATTAATGGCAGATATCTATTATTTATACATTGTAATGTCCAACACTTTGATATCTACAATTAATTCAGCCTTTGTTATGGTTTCGTTGGGTTTGCCGATTCGAAAAAAAAATAATTTTATGCACATTATTTCCATTTAGTTTTTATTAACCAAAGTGTTTAGAATCTATTCTTACATTATATGGATCGACAATAGCACAAGTGAGGCAAGCTCTGTTATTTGAATGTGAGTTGCTTCACTTGTGCTATTGTCGATCCATATGTGCAGTCGAAATAATTTTGATGCGCGAGTGCGGGCGTGTGCGCGCGCATACACGGGTTCATTAATTGTGGTTAGCTCACCATCGAATGCTTATCCGATGGTGATCAAAATTCATTCACATGGTTCCCAAGAGAAAATTTTTATTGATTAAAAAATTGTGGAAGTTCAAAATATTTCAATTTTATTTCAAATACGTAATTACCAAAATAATTTATTTATCTTCAATTATTTGAAACTTTTTTATGTGTTTTATTTTGAACAAAATGACGCCCGAATTATAATTTGTAAGCTGTGTCGTGATGACAGTTTTGCTGGTGGCAATGAATCTAATCTCCATTTGATTAATACAAATAATATATCTTTTTATAATGAGCTAAATGAAATTATAATGACGCTACATTATTGGATAACGAACAAGGGAGAGCGAGAGAGAGATGTTGTAAGCAGCTTAACAGCTACGACGTCTACTACTGCAACGTCAATGCCACACCATTTGTAAACAAAATTATGATCATTGTTTGCATAACGTTTGACCGTGACGTCACATGTGTGAAATGTTGCAACATCGACAAAATGTTTTGGTTTGTTTTCTAGGTTTAGGGAATTTGTGTCGAAGTTCGACCATTCGCTGATTTGTTTCCGTAGTTTGGTGGTTGTTGTGATTTTCTTAACAATGTCTTCCAAATGCCACAAATCAGGGAAGAAAGACTCTTTATCTAAGAGATCTTTTGAAAGTGATGATGAATTATGTATTTTGGATGTTTACCTCATCTGTTAATGATGAATTGATCTATATTATAGTTGCTATATCATTAATTTAAGTAAATGTAAACAATGCACACATCAATTTTGCAAGATCATTACTTACGAAAGCATAAATTCTAACCATTAATAATGTTATAAACATTATAGATATGTCTGTATGTGACTGTTACACTCTACACATGAACGTGTTTGAAGTATGATGGATGTGTATATACAGTATATTAGTTGAAAGAATAAACAGGAAGGTCTAAATAGGGCATATCCAATGGTAATATAATTCTCTCTTCTACATTTGTTGTTGGTTGTGAAATTAAATCTCGATTCTACTTAATTATTTACCAAAATACTTTTTCATTAAATACAACTGAATTATTTATGCATTTAGTTAGTTAAATGTTCTCTCTGTCAGTTATTTATTTATATATTTATATTAAATATTTATATATTACTTGATATTGCAATATAAGTTTCTATTGTATTATTATTATTATGTGTTTGTTACATCATTTACATGTCACGTGTGTACGCCACATTTCTGCACTTCTATATGCAAGTACGTCGTTCAATGTAGGATGTGAACTCACGTGCCCTGGCTATGTTATTTATTTATTTATTTTTCACTTGGAATATATTCAACAAATGTACCTTCGTTTGTTGTGAAACCATTTCTTCATTCTATATTTTATTGTCGAACGGATGAAACTAAATTGAGATATAGCATTTATTATTTCGCAGAATAATGCTTTAGAACCATGTTTGCCACATGCTCCATTGGAATTCCTATTGGATTGGACAATATTGAAGCCTTAAGTATTGGCCTGAGTTACTGTCGTCGACTTTATTTATCTTTTCATACTCAGTATTTGGTTATGGATGAAATCACTCCAAACATTATACGTAGATGCATGATAATAATACTAACAACTTCCTATCTATAATATTTTTTGTGAAATTTATAGTTTTTGATTTGTTGGCACTTTTATGCTTTTAATTTTAAAACTTGAAAACAATTCTATTAAATTTCACCTTATGGTTTTAATTTTTAGACTTGTAATAGTTGCTAGACATGTAGAATTGTTTGGTTTAGGCATAACTAGTCTTAATCTATGTATAATATTTAACCATACTATGCCTTGTAGGCTTAACATTTCTTGTTGCTCAATGGTAAAATATTTTCAATACTAACTTACCCACGGGTAATGTTATATTTAATATTATGAAATGTTGTTTAATATTTCCGTGAGATTACTGATAATATTCATATACTCTTGTATACAAAGTCGATGATTAAAATTTAAAATCAGGATAAATAATTTTACAATCAAGATAAACATTATCATCAGCCAATCGGAAAGCGTCTTTCAAATGTCCAGTTACGATTGGCGGAAATGTAGATTTGTGGGCGGGGTTTTGAATGTGAATTTCCTGACAGTTTGGAGGTGGTCGGTGTAAGGTGTTTGGGTGCACCTCAGTTGGACGGAGTTTAGGGGGGAGGGAGGGGGAGGGGCGTATATGTTAATATCTGGACATTAAAAATGCATTGATTTAATAATTTATAATTTAGTTATTTTAACTTATGAAAATGAAAGCACTTAGAGCTTATTATGATAATTATTCGTTATTGTTGTTTGTATTTAATGTTGTTGTATTCAATTATTTCCAATTTTTTCAAATATTTATCTGTTGTTAGAATGATTTCTTATTAGTAATCCAGATTGAGTGTCCACTTGTTTATACCGCAGCAAAATTGTCTTTAATTCTTATTTTTTCAACCACAAACCTAGCATTCAAATTTCCTATTTTTATTTCCAACACAATTATTTCTTTTCAATTTCAAATCATTGAAATAAATCTGAAATTCTTGGTATTGATAGAAGTTTCAATTTTTGCTTCAGAAAAGAGTATTTCAAATAATGATGAAAAATGATAAATATAAAATGTTAATTTAGTCTAATGTTCAAACATTCTCTGTTTTAGTGTAAATAATAATCAGTATAAAGTTTTAATAACTGAAAACACTCCTTTCATTTACATGTAAATATAATACTGTGTATGTGTATATAGATGTTCATATGTATATATATATTATGTGTATGTACTGTATATGTGTATATTCAGTATATGTATAGCCCATATAGGGAAACGTTAATTATGTATTGAATGAGCGACTTTCGTTGCAAAGGAACCAACTACATGCACAGATGATGCTTTCCGGCGTGGCTTTTTCATGCATATCACTCGGTTTGTTTTTTGCACCTTCAGTTCCCCTCTGTGTCCCTGTTTCCCTCTGTCTCTTGTCAGAAGTGATTCAATAAAAAGATTTGCTCACAAATCCAATTGATTTTCAATAAATCCGGGTTTTGCATTTTATTGCATTTTTAATTCTTGTGTCGGGTAAGAAATTAATTTTGACTTTGCCTTTTATTTTATTTTGACTTTTGAGGATTTTTGGGATCAGTGGAATGCACGAGATGACATCCATCAAATGAAAGCTCTATTCTATAGCCATGGCATTGACGCAAGCAATGCAGGATCTTATGCACTTGAAAAATCTTCGAATATATATGTTATTTAATTTTTTATTGTTTATTGTGACGTATTTTTTGATGACAATGTGTTCATTTATATTTATTGCATTAAATACATCCAAGGTATCTAGTGATGAATGTATGCATGTTTGACTTGATTACTTTATGAAATTAAAGTTGCAACGGACATGCATGTAAAACTAAATAAATGCTAATCCATACGAAAGTGTTGTAATTTTTGACATTTTGAATGTGTTGTACTTTTATTGATATTGGAATGTTTTCCATTTGAATGTTTTATTCCTTTTGCTTTCACTCATTTTGTCACATTTTCTAAATGAATATTTCGCTTGTTCATCCAGAGAGTGATCGCTTTGCAGAAATCGAAGGCTGTTCACCACTCGTCTAACGTTATTTGCCATTATAAATATATGCTTTTGTGTGCCAATGCACACTGGTTTAGGTCGCTCAAACCAAACTAATCTTTGTTTAGATACAATTATTAGGAAAAAATGGTTTGTTAATGCACATCTAAACACATTTTATGCATATACATATACACAATTTATACTTTTAAAGTTAGATGGAATAACTATGCAGGGTCTGTCAATGTTTTAGCCCTGGAAACATGAAATTGTGAAGCAGTGAACAGGTTGACACTTAGATGTGATTCCTTTTTTCAAATTGCATTCCATAATCCACCTGGCATGACATAGCTGCCTGTGTGGCACCCATCAAATCCGTCCTCCCTTTAGGTATCCATGGATCCGTTGTTGAATATTTCAACCGAGTCGCCCCTTCAGATTCCTATGTAAAACATTGCTCTAAATTGGGATGGATTCGATTCTGAATATGTAATTAAAAATGAAACTTTTATTATATTTCTCATTGACTTATTCAAATGTTATTGCTGTCCTTTCTTTGTTGCTATATTCCTTATAACAACATTGACGTCCAATTACCATTTCAAAATTTGGATCCTCAATAACACAAATAACATAGAGCCTACCTCACCTGTGCTATGGTCGATTAATTTTACCCTTAACGGAAAAAAATCACATTAAAGTCCAGTGTATCTTTACTTTCCTCTGGAGATTTCTTTCCAATTCGCACAAATGCCTCCAATGATTAGTTTCATGTTGGAAAAGATTTTAAAGTTTTAAATTTCTTCGGGTTAATGTTGTTTATTTTTAAGATTTGTTGAAAGAGGTTAAACAAGTTTTGTGGTGATGAACACATTTTTAAATGAAATTAAACAGGATTTCCTTATTTTCGAATTGAAATGTACGACCATCAGCTCAGTGTCGGAACTCTATTTTAAATACAATAGATTAAATTATTCTATTATTGTTTTATCGTTATTGTCATCTTTATTATTCATGTTATTATCAACGTATCGTTTGTTATCATTAATTTATGTGGTTTTGTTCGTTTGTTTTTCGTTATCTTTTTGTTTATTATTTAGAGTTGTTCAACATTTGTATATTTTGTGTGAATGTTTTTATTTGTAACTCGTCATTAAAATAGTTTCTTAGTTAATTGTATCATTACATAAATAGATTGACAAAAGCACAAGTGAGGCAACCCACATTCGAATAAAGTAGAACTTGCCTCACTTGTGCTGTTATCGATCCAAATAAAGGTTGCCATGAGTTTTTAAATAATTGTTTTGTTCCAAATGTATGCATGACAAGTCATAAATTATTTCGCCCTCACGTACCAAATAAAACCATTTTTGTGCATCGTTGTCTGCCGAAAAAGAATTGCTTCGCCATTGTTGACGTCCCTTCTCGGTTTCAGGATTCCACCTCTCGGGCAGCGTGGTGTGCACGAGTCGCAGCTCGCCCGGCCCCGTGTCCAACAGCACTGCCACCAACACCACCGCCGCCTCCGCCACCACAGCCGTCGACGTCGCCGCCACCGCCCCATCCACCACCACCACCACCACCACCACCTCCATCCCCACCGCCACCACCACCACACAACCTCTCAAGTGCCAAGTCTCCATCTCGTTCGACAGGTGAGTTCAGCTTTTTATTTTGTCTGAATTATTCCAAAGACTCGTTTTATGGTTAATCGATTAATTACTTATTTATTTATTAACTAATTAATTAATTAATTAATTAACTAATTAATTAATTAACTAGTTACCGAAGTCTTTTATTTCATTTATTTATCCTGGTCACGTGATCAAGGTTGTGCAACACAAGCTTAAGCCGATTGCTTGATTATTCTGAATATTAAAAAATTGAACCGGAGTGACTTCTTCGTCTGTTCTTTTTTCTTTTTAGGACGCTAGAAGTTGTGATCATTTTAGTGTCAATCCTTATCGTTTTCAATGACATTTCTTAACTAAAATGACACACATGGAAATAAGTTCTAAAACTTGTAAGACCCTCCATAATATATTAACTTCATCGTTTGGAGTGAAAAGTGCAGAAAAAATAATATTGAATCTGTGGTTCTATAAAATGACTTTTTCTGTTTTTATTCAACCGTTATGTTTATGTATTCTTCATGTAATTGATAACCTTGTTTTATATACAAATAATTGTGTGGTAAATATTTAAAGTTTTTTTTCTATGTTTTTATTTTATATTTCCATTGAATAAATATTTAACATTTTGCATTTGTATTATTTAATGTGTTTTAAAACACCACTTTCTCTCGTCCATTTCTGTCTACCTAATTCCACGTCTCTTTGAACAACATACGATGTTCATCGTTGCCCAATACGTTGTGAATAAATCCATCTTTCAAACATGTCTTGGTTCTGTTTTTACATTGCCAAAATTGTGAAGTTTGCAATTTTGTTAAGACATGTTTGCCTTTTCTCTTTCTCTATCCTTTTCTTATCTGTTCTGTATTTCTTCTTTCTCATTTTATCTTACATTTTCTCTTTATTTTAACTTTCTCGTCTTTCCTTTTATCTCCTTTCTTTATTTTCTCCCTTTCTTTCATCTTTATCATTTCTTTATTCTTAATCTTTTTATTGATCTCCTTAACATTGTTTGTAAATTCTAAAATGAAGAAGCGGTTACGTTCGTCCCACACAGTAAACATGTGTACATAGATCTAAATCACACATAGATCACACAAACACACACGTGTTCGTTTATTAGTCTGTTGACACTTTTATTTGTAATACATTCGATTGTTTTGTTTTTCACGTTTGCTTGTTTGTTTACATTTAATATTCAAAAGGAAAACAATCAAAAGGGTTTAAACTCTGAATGTTTTATGGGCTGCCAATGGTTAATCTATAGACTGTGACACAATTCATAGCATTATTATTGTGTTGCAGGAAACAATGAATTTCAAATGTAAATTGTTTCTTTATAAATTCAACAAAAATGGTTTCAAATCTAAAACTAACATTGTTTCGTCACTATGCGCGAAGTTGTTTTTATATATTTATTAATATTCATTTTAAATATACAATTATACATAACCGTTTAATATTTTATTTATATATTTATTAATATTCATTTTAAATATACAATTATACATAACTGTTTAATGTTTTATTTATTTATCAATATTCATTTATATATACAAGTAATATTTTTTGTTTATTTATTAACAGTTTATCTTGAATAACAATAATTATAATACCGCCGTGTAATCTTTTCTATGTATCAATATTTCATTTAAATAAATAATTTATAATATTTTCTATTTCTTTATTGATATTCATTTTAAATAAACAATAACTATACATAGTCGTGTAATGTTTAATGTTGTTGAGCCAATAATCTTATCGATTGGATAAATATTTACAAACTGTCTTCTTGAATTCGAACTGAGAGCAAAGATTTAAACATCGTTATCTGCGAGTTCAAAATATTTGAACGGTTCAATGTTAACATCAGAAGAAAAAAATATTATTTCTCAGTTTAATAAATAAATATTTTTTGCATTCATAAACATTCCCATCTGAAGCGTGTTTGAAGTAATCATTTTGTTGATAAGTTTCAACAAGTTTGAGATGATGAGAAGAGACTTTCCCCGAATGTGTTTGGTCTTGAAAGTCTAATTAATGTCTGCTAGCCAACATTATTGTTACTGCTGCTGTTGTTGTTATTATTATTATTATTGTGGTTGTTGTTATTATTATTATTACTGTTGTTGTTGTTATTACTGTTATTATTATTATTACTGCTGTTATTATTATTATTATTATTTTTACCATATTGTTTTTATTATTATTTGTTATTTTTTGTATCGTTAATATTTTATTATTATTATTGTTATTATTATAAAGAGATCCTGCCACAGAAAAGACGTTGTACAGACCTATGAACATTAGTGATTTATACGCATTTTTTTCTAAATTTAAATCAAAAAAAAAAAATAAAGCACTTAAACTTTTTGTCTTTACTAGCTATGATGAAATCTATTTTTTAACGTCGGGGTTATAAATGTGAATTGTTTGTTTTTAATTAAAATGATTTGAATAGTAATGATGATTAAACATACTTTGAAGCTTCATTAGAGAAAATCTGAAAATTATAACCGGGAATTTTTGGCCATGTTTGAAATTCATTAGAAACAAAAAAACTCAACATAATTTGTTACAATATTTGTACAAGTGAATGTTAATGCCATAGTTGCTGTACCTAATTTAGAGCAATGTGTGACGCTGTGTTATGTGTTAGTAAGAAATAAAGAAGGTAACACTCGTGCACACGTTACAAATGGAGTTTTTGTCACACTGAACGAGCCCTGTTTTGTCACATCTTTCCGGACCGTTATTCGCTCACCTACTTTTGATGTTCCGTTCCATCTTGCGCCTCACTTTCATTGACTGGTGAAAGTAGAATACAATCTGCAAAGGTGAAAGTCTCCCCCAAGTAGTTTTTCTTTATGGAGAATAATTTCGTATTTTCATTTGTGCTTCTGTTGGAGGGAAATTTCATTTCGTGCAGAGGTTAAAATGTTCTCTCCTTAATCAGGCTCTGTTATTGCTTAATGCGTTTCTCTCACTTTCCTCTAAATCGCATTATCTCTTCTTTTTATCTTTTCCTCTCGTATTTATTTCATTCATTCTTCATTTATTAATTATTCTTTCTTTACCTTTAATCGTTTTCTTTAATTCCCTTTCACAATTTCTCAATCATTACTGCTTTCTCTTTATTTTATTTTTTGTATCTTTATTTCTCTATCATCCCCCCCAACTCTATTTTTCTCTGCCTTTATATCCATCTCTGGGTCTCTCTCTCTGTCTATCTCTCTTTCTGTCTCTGTCTATCTTTCTCTCACTCACTCTCTCTCTCTCTCTCCGTATCTGTCTCCTTCGGTTTTTTGTTCCTTTCACACCTTTGACTATACCGTGAGTGACATCCGTTAAGAACTTCCCTTTCAGTGAAAGGTCGTTTCTTCTTTTTGAATTCACATTTTATATTTAAAGAAAATTTTATCCTGCCAACCTTACACTTTTGCAGATTGAATTACCTGGATATTTCTTTGTTGATGTTGCATGAATTCATGCATATTAATGTGTGCATTATCATTTATATGAATTCATGCACAGTTATTTGCATTATAGTTGGCATGATTGGATGTACAGTAGTTAGTGCATTATAATTGGCATGAATTCATGCACAGCAATGTGTGCATTATCATTGGCATGAGTTCATGCGTTATAATTGGCATAACTTCTTGCACAGTGATGTGTATTTGAATTGGCATAACTTCATGCACAGCGATGTGTGCATTATCATTGTGATGAGTTCATGCGTTATAATTGGCATAACTTCATGCACAGTGATGTGTGCACTTTAATTGGCATAACTTCATGCACAGTGATGTGTGCATTATCAATGGCATGAGTTAATGCAGTTATTTGTGCATTATCATTGGCATGAGTAGCAAATTACGAAGTTCTATTTTCTAAGCATTTAACGAACTTTTCCAGTCTGTATGTTTGAAAAGAAGTGAAATAAATATAAATTATAAAAAAAATGGAAGACATAATATAATGCAAGATAAAACATTTTCTTAATGATTATAATGCAATGCTCAAACTAACGTCCATTATAGATTATTTTTATTATTATTATCTCCAGTATTATTTATACATTATTCTTATTGTTATTCGTTGTACATTTTTCATTATTATTTTGTATATATTATTATTGTTATTTTTATTATCTTATTTCATATCATTTTTATATTTTCATTATTTTTTGTGATTATTTTTATTTTATGTTATTATTCTATGTTGTTATAATTGTTTGTTAGTATTATTATTTTATGTTATTTGGATTACTGATGTTTTGCCATGCAACATTGAATATTCTTTGCTCCCTCCCTCATAACCACTTTATGTTTCTCCCCTCGTTAATATATATAAATAATGTTATTTATTCATCCTCCCCTGGCATTCATTTGTCTTCTTTGCAATACTTATTTCTTTCATTTCCATTTCTCACAATTATTCCATTTGAGATCTTATTTATCATCTATTTCATTCTCGTTTTTCTTGATTTGTTGGTGTCGTCGAAAGTGAGGTTAATTATTTTGTCAGTTTTCATGAATTCTTTGATTTGTTTAATTGTAAACATATTTAAAATTCATTGGTTTGTTATTTATAACGATGAAGCTTCGAAATTCTTTTAAAAAACACAATTCAATGTTCCGTTGTATAAATGTTTGATTATTTATCATTGTTGAAAAATTGTTTCCAGCTTGAATATCAAATTTATATTTTCATTTGTAATCTGAACAAAATGAAATAAATGCGTTATGAAAATGTTTTTCTTTCATTTCTTCTCTCGTTTATTAGAAGGTTCTAGAACAGAATAAAATTATAAATAAATTAAATTATTTATGGTATGAAGCACAGATTTGGTTTGAATATTCTTAAAGACTTAATGTAGTTGTTGGTTGATGCCCAAATGTTTCAGCATTTTAATGTTTTATCCACTTCAACGTCATTACATACCAGTGCAAGAAATGAAAAACAATACTGGCTAGATGGTTAATGAAATAAGATATTGTTGCTGCCATGTTGAAATAAATTTAATATTTTGAAATGATGCCAAACATCTGAGTGATACACTTCGAAATGTTTCAACAGTTTATCCTTTGATTAATTTCTGTTTTTGAAAAGTTGACAAAATAATCTTGAAATGATGGAAGGGAATAAAGCAGAATGGCTTGAGGATTAAAACGGTTTAATTTAGTTAAATTAAACCTCCAAGAATGATGTTTAAAAATGTATCATCCCCCATCCAAAATTCTCTCTTTTGCCCCGTCTCAATTTCTCTCTTTTACCCCTTATAACGTAATCTCTCTCTATGATCACATAATATCTCGCTCTCTCTATGCCTGACCCTAAAGCTGATGAGTCAAAGCCTTGGGTTGGATTGATCGGCGGCCCGTTCCAGAATTCTACTTTTTACTTTTGAGGAAATGTTTTTACGAATGTTTGCTGCTAATTCAATTATGTGGGTTAGTGCATCGTTCAGGCGATGTTTCTTTGGGTGAACCTCTTGTCCAGGTGGTGATCGATACAACACCGTAGCTATAAGTGATTGTCTCTGGTGTTTGGAGGGTCAAATGGTAGTTTCATTTAGCGAATGCCAAGCGAACATCTTCCCAATGGCAGCCATGGCTGTTGGCTGCCAATCGACTATCCAGCTTTAAGTTCGGAACGTCTCGTCCCCTTCAACTTTGTTCCCACCCGCGAGTCAGAAAAACAAACGATTATGGAGGATACCCCGAACCCCCAAGCATTTCTCGCCCCTCACTTTGTATTTGGTAAGAGGTAGTAGTTTGAAATACTATTGGTGGCCCTTGTGCCAAGGCGGAATAAGGGTTATTGTGCGAGGGTATTCGATGATCGATTTTCTTGTGCGTGTGGCTTTGCTAAGATAGCATGTGTGCATTTCGGAGGCACAGGGACACCAGCAATGTCTAATTGCAGGGGTCGAGATGAGGGAGGGTGGCATGAGACATTAAGGGCTGTTGCATATGTGCCTCGCAGTTGCTACAGTACCAAATGGGGCAAACCTGGTCATCCAAGTGTCCTTTGCCCAACCGCGCTCTATAGGTGTTGCCTTTGTTTTTAATTGTCTCAATGTTTACCTAATTAAGCGATTCAATCAATACTTTGTGGTCTGCAATTGACGTACAGGATGGCTTCCTGTAAGTTATGCAATCGCTTGTATTGCTGAAGGTGTCTAATGGTTTTATGTAATTCCAATAGCCTTGTATTGAATGAGTATTGTATTTATATAAAATAATCCCCATCTTCCTGAAGGAACAATTTCACTTTATTGCGGGACAGAATCTCGAATAGCTCTCGGTGTTCCAATTATGAATTAATTGTCCAACACTTGCTTTTCATTTAATGTTTTTGTTTTTGTAGAGCGTGTGTAGTGAAGCATTTAATAGCTATTAGTTCTCCGTCTACGTTATGTTTCCTCCTGATTGACATTTCTGATATAGGAACGTAAATATTTTTTAATAATGCATGTTGTTTTTTTTTTTACATTTTTTATTGCTAATGGATTGAAAATAATGTTTACAGAAATAGTATTTAAGATGAATTTTGTAAATGGTATTTCCCATTTCGTAAAGTCTTTTGTATTGACATTTCTGATCTAAGAACAAAAAAATTCTATTAAGTTGCTGAGTGGTGGCGAGCAATTTAAGTCGTTCATTGTGGATTATTTGTTTATTTAACACGGCTGTAAGTTATTGCGGACATAGAAATAATGATGATTTAAAAAAATATTCGACAGCCTGTTTTATATTGAACATAAGTCGACTTCTATTTATTGAAAATTATTTTTGGTTCTATTGTCACATTAAGAAAAAATGTAAATGCAGTGCCATGTAACAATAATTATTTTGCCACTCGATCATGTTCGTTTTTTTTAGAAGAAAATATTTCTGTTAAAATAACTGTTTTTTGTCACATTTGGATGTAGAAAATGAAACGTTGTTTAATACCGTTAATTATATTGAATTAAAAACTATTAATTATGTTTAATATTATACTTAATTAAAATATTGTTTATTATATTTAAAATTATACTTAGGTAAAATGTTATACCTGATTGAATATTATTAATGATATTTAATATTGTACTTAGTTAAAATATTGTTAATTATATTTAATATTATACTTAGTTAAACTATTGTTAATGCTATTTAATGATTTTTAATTCAAATGTTATTCATGCTATTTTACATTGTATTTAGGTTGAATATTATTAATGATACTTAATTAATATTTAATTCTAATAATAATAACAATTTTATTTGTGAATGTTGTCCGTCTTTTCCTAACGCCGGTCCGTCCCCATTCCAGATGCAAGATAACGTCGGTGACGTGTTCGTGCAACACTCGCGACATCTTTTGGTGTCCGCACGTCGTCGCCCTGTCCCTGCACCGCATCCGGCACGCCGACGCCGTGCAGCTCAGGATTCCCATCTCAGGTGAGCGACAACGCCATTGCTTTCAGTTACCATTGGTTTAAGCCATTGGAATTACCATTGGTTTAAGCCATTGGAATTACTATTGAGTTTCATTCATTGGTATTACTATTGGTTTAAGCCATTGGAATTATCATTGGCTTAAGCGATTGGAATTATCATTGGGTTTTAGTTTTTAGTGCATGGCACGAAATCATGAAATATATCTTGAATTAATTAAATTTTTTTCTATAAAATTATTTTTTGAATACTCCAATTTTTTGTTTGTTATTGACCGTTTGTTCTCTTCCGCCAGAGACGCTGCTGCAAATGGACCGACAGCAGCTGCAGAAGCTGGTCCAATACATGATCAGCGAACACCACACAGAAGTGCTGCCCACGGCGCAGAGGCTGGCAGACCAAATCCTCCAACAAACACACCCCATCAACCACATACAAGGTACGCATCTTGCCTCTTTTTTACCTGGTCATACCCGTGTAGGTGAATCATTTCTTGTACCTGGTAATACCCGTGTAGTGTGAATCATTTCTTGTACCTGGTGATACATGGAGAGGTAAAGCCGGGAAACATTGATTTCCAGAGTTTGTCTGTCAATGTAGTTCACACATGTTTTTTTATTGTAATTATATTAACACGGACACAACATTTGAAGGACATGGACTTTGGTCCATATTTAGGTTTATTTGCTGTGTTATTAACCCCTTGGCCGCGGATTTTGACGTCATAAATGTTCAGGCCGGACAATCTAAAAACTACTTTAGTAGCCACTCGCGGCCAAGGGGTTAGCAACTGCTATTGGTCAAGAATGGATGGATGACAATTTAAAACCTTGCACTTGTTCTGGTTTGATATTTGTTAATTGTAGCAAATACCATTTTGAAAATTGTCTTCTTGGTTATAATCAAAATCGATGATTTTCTTCCTTACTTACATCTTGCTTTCTCTCTCTCTCTCTCTCTCTCTCTATCTTCATGAAAATATTTGCAAATAAATATTGAATGCCCTGATATGAAATATTGCTCTCATAACTAGTTTTAAATGTCTAAAATAACATTTTGTTTCTATCGCTATTATTGTTATACTTCTGTCATAAATAAGTTACAATCCGATCTCAAAAACATGTGAAAATAATTCTTATAATTGTAATTATTGTTTGAAGCTTGAAATTTTATTTAGCCTGTATGCATTCCATTTCAGCTATCTTTTTCCTTTTAATGCGCCCCAGTATCTCGGTGTTTAACTTCTGTGTCAGTGTTTATCTTTGATATCCATTTGATTTGTCAGTCTTATGACGAACAATTGCATAGTTGAGTATATTCTTCTGTTTTCTTCCTATGGTTTTATGATTGAAATCATGTTATGCCCAGATGGAGACAGGAGAACCTGCCTTGCCTTCGAAAGGCTGTCTGTGCATGCATTCAGTCAAGTATAAAGGAACGCATCTGGGTGACATACAACGTCACTTCCACAGTGTTTGTCGCCGACTATGTCAATACTCGTAGATGAGATAAGGCCCCGAGATTATTCTGGCCAGGGGTGCCCATCGCACACTCTTCTCTCTGTATCTATCTCTTTCTGCTTTTCTTTCTTTCATTCTCCATTTCTCCATATCGTTCTCTTCCTTTTGCCATCTTTCTCTATATCTTTGTTTTCTTCTCACCATCTCTCTCTCACTCTATCTTCCTCTCGCTCTCTATCCTTTTCTTTTTTTTCTCTAACTTAGTCTTCCACATGTCTTTCTATTTATTATATTTCCCTGTATCTCATTTTCATTATTATGTTCAATCCACGTTTGTTTCAAAAATGAAGTCAAATAAAAGTTCTTTCATATCTCCACAATTTATGGTCACTATATTTTTTCATTTATGTATTTTAAGTTTTTGCTACATTCATGTTCCCTTCAAAGTTTTTTGATTTATAAAGTTTAAACTTTTTTCAAATAAATAAAAAGACTGCATCAACAACAATTCTTGGTTCACTTCTTCTTAGCTTTATTTAATGAAATTAATTCCAAGTTTATCTGCAGAGTTGAGTTCTGCTGTACTTTTGGTCATTAATATTAAAGATTCCCATTCAATTATTTACGACCATTTGCTTCGGATGCCAACTAATCCATTGTTTGAACGAGTCGAAACACGTCTAACTGCGCACTAAACCAAGTCTGTTTGT
The DNA here is from genome assembly GCA_031471125.1 of Archaeomysis grebnitzkii. Classification (NCBI taxonomy): domain Eukaryota; kingdom Metazoa; phylum Arthropoda; class Malacostraca; order Mysida; family Mysidae; genus Archaeomysis; species Archaeomysis grebnitzkii. The sequence continues at coordinate 15,375 of JARUHE010361514.1, forward strand.
GTCAATAAAAATAATGCATTTTCATAAGTCAGGATAGAATTTCCTGCAAACTTATCCCAGACTCGAAGGGTGGAATTGATGATTATAACATTACTATTGTCGTACCTCTGGCACCCTGGTAAAATGTAAAATTCAATTTGCTAATTTATTCATTTATATATAAATATATAAAATTTGTTTGTTTGTACATGTGTGCGTTGGGGATAATATTTCGTGCTGCAAAACATAAAACGACACAAATGTAATGGATTTATGTATAAAAAGAAAGTGTCGAGTTTGCGTTATTTTTGAAACTACAACATCCTAACTCAATATTTTTCATGTTTGGTTGTGGCAAATAAAATGTTATCCTCCAGCGCTGAATGGTCTCGCTAGTACAAACATTCACCTACTCATCAACCTTCCCGCTCCCTCTCTCTCACAAGCCTAACACAAGCAATTGAAAATCAATGCTGGTAGTGTGTATGTGTGTGCACCCCGTGTGTACGTATTTATTTTTATGGTAAATGTTTCGGGGGTGCGGGGCTGAATATTTGGCAAGGGGGCCGTATTGGGGGTTCATGATTATTATTATGAAACTGGTTGAATAATTTTATCATAGTTGAAACTTATGGATCATATTTAGAATTTGTATTGTTTTCTACAAAAGTGAGCACACCAAAGATTCCTCTGCGTTTGTGTGTTAACGCCGGGGTCAGTGTCTTAGTTGTTGGCTTTTGTTCAATATAATTGGTGCATTTACTCACCTTCTCCCCTGGCCATTACCGACCACCTCTTCCCTTTCTTCCTCTATCGCTTCTCTTTCTTGTCTCGGTTCGGCCAAAAGGCTTTGGTCCGGGAAGTCTCGAGGATGTCGACTGTTTAATGAAACTTTATTGAATAAGACGAATTATTTTGAATTCAGCGCTGAACGCATTTTGCGCCACTTGGTTCGATAGTCCACTTGGTCAACTTATGCTAATGAAGTCCTCCGCTGCTCCTCCTCGCCTTATCGCTCCTTCCACTCTCTTCTTTATCACTCCTCCGCTGCTCCTCCTCGCCTTATCGCTCCTTCCATTCTCTCCTTCCATTGCTTCAAAATAACTTATTGCAACGCAACCTTGCTCGAAAGATTATTTCCTACTCTGAGAAACCATGTCTGGTTGCAGGAAAATGTTTTGCCATTGAAAGGGGTTGAAAAATATTGTCTTTGCAACCTTTGTACAAAAAATGTTTGTTTGATTTAATAAGATTTTCAAATCAGTCGTTGATGATAAACAATATGAACAGAATGTCACTTCTTTCATGTTGCAAATGTATAAAAATGGAGTTTTCTTATTAGACATCGATTTCTACTTATATTATTGATGTATGTGTACATGCATATGCGTGGATACGCTTGCGTTTGTATGTATATATGGATGGTGTATGTGGACGAACGACTAAATGAGTGAGTGATTGAATAAGTGAGTAAGTACATGAGTGACTAGGTGAGAGAGAGAGAGAAAGAGAGAGAGAGAGAGAGAGAGAGAGAGAGAGAGAGAGAAGAAGAGTGATAAAACTTGAGAAAGACATTATAAAAAGTAATTTCGAAGATAAATATGAAATGGCCGACAAATAAATAATGCAAAATGACAACTATCAACATGGACGAAATTACTTCAACTTCCATCTTGAAATTCAAAGTTAAATTTAATTTCTTGAATAAAAATTATTACATTTAATTTTTGTTATTCTGTCAAATCTATTTTTTACCTAAATTTTTTTTAAATTTATTTTTTACTTCTAAAAGCATATCTAGTTTTTTTTTTATTATATTCACTTGACTAATTGTTTTCAATGTAAATTAATTAATTAATAATTATTTATTATAATAACTTTAAACACATCATTGGTTTGAATTACAATTACAAATGAAAAACTTACATATTTTTTTAATTATCTATACAATTAGAACATATACAATTAAGAAATATATCCCACTTTAATCTTTTTTTTTATAAAAAAAAAACTTTAATTAAATTTATTTGAATTATTTGTTTAGTTTTAAAATGTGATATGCTCAAAATTTATCTTTTTCATACTGTTTTATTTTACATTTTATTTTATTTGTTAAAATTTTTAAATGAAAAAATACAACTTTAAATATAGACTATATAAATTTGTTTAATTGTTTCACTTGTCTTGTATTTAGAATTATTGTTTTTTTTGCAACATTGTTTTACCTTCTTTTTAATTAAATTCCTTAGTTCGGTATAATTGTTTTTATTTTTTCAATACTTTTCCTTTTTATTTCATAATATTTAGAACTTTTATACTTTTTTTAGTTGTGTACATTTAAACAATTAAAACAATAAAAAAAACA
>JARUHE010361625.1:0-17713 GCA_031471125.1 Archaeomysis grebnitzkii
AATAATAATAATAATAATAATAGTAATAATAATAATAATAATAATAATAATAATAATAATAATAATAATAATAATAAGTCTGATATTCAAGTTATATCTTAAATGTGAATTATTATTGAATATTTTTATTATAAATGATTGAAATGTTTATTATATTTATTATTTGAATGGCTGAATAATAAAAAATGGAATGGAATGTCCATAGATAATAAATTGACCTCTGTGCAAGATTGAGTAAATTCCAAGGTACAGTCAACAGTACAAGAATCGGACAATTTTCAAATAGAAAAATAAGAATAATGAAGTTATAAATTATTATTTTTTGTTGTGAAGTTCATACTGTGGAAATGTACCCTTGATTTTCATAGTATGAAATTTACAACAAAAAATAAAAACTTATAACTTCATTATTCTTATTTTAATGTTTGAAAGTTTTCCAATTCTTGTGCCATCGATGGTACGTAGGTATGCACTGATAACATTGGTTCCACGTAGAATTTTAGTCACAATTTATAAGACATTAGTTTACCCTTTAGTTATTCAAAATGTCATAATATGGGGCGGAGGTAATCTAATAAATTTAAGTAGAGTAAATGTATTGATTAATAAAACTCTAAGAAATATTTTGAATGTGAAATATGATGAAAACAACATACACTTAATACCCACAAATTGGATGTATGAAAAATTATCTATTTTGAAGTTTTCTAACATTTGTAATTATTTATTTTTGTTTTTTTTCCCACTTTATAACCCATCATAGACCGAAGATTTTGATAGAATTGGTTGCTTAGCAACGTTATTTGATTCATTTATATTCAGCATCTTTGAAAAACTTCATTTCGACTCTAACAGCCATGGCAAAAGGTTCTCTTTTGGTGGGTCAAAAAACTTCAAAAACACAAAATAATTAACGAATATTTTTTAGTTAAATATTTTGATATATTTCCAATTTGTTTTTCAAAGTTTAATAATTATATTTGATATTTTATTTTTAACAGTAAATCGAAAGGACTTTTTTTTATGATGGGTTTTTAATAATAAATCAAAATTGTTAAAACATATTTTTAATTCAGTTTTTAAAATCTACGAAATCACTATGAAGGTATTTTCAATATTTCCCACAAAAAACAAACTTTATTTCTTTTTTGAAAAATTTGTGGATTTTCTGCACCAAAAAAAGGACGGATCGTCGCTCGCCCTCACCAGAATCATGTTTGGTCAGTATTTTTTTGAATTACTCATTTTTTCTGAATGATTGATTTTGAATTTGTAATAAAATAAAAGAAAACCGAATTAAATTTACAAATTTGTATTTTTACTTTCAAAACCGTGATGTTCATTTTTTATAAAAGCCACACTTATTTTTATACTTCTGGGATGCCTCCAAATCACCATGTTTAATCACGAATTCCAAAAAACCTGAGAAAATACAGCGAATAAATAACGAAGATGGCTGTCATTAGAATTATCATCGCAGGCATTTTTGCATCAGACATTACTATATTTTGCATACGTGTTCACGAAAAGGGAAATTTTTTATTACATGCACATTGTATGCAAAAAAAATTGCAGGCGTGTGCATGAAAAAAGTATTTTTTGCAGGCGTGTACATGAAAAACTATTTTTTTGCAGGCGTGTGCATGCAAAATTATGTTTTTGCACACGTGTGCTTTAAAAAAGTATTTTTTTTGCAGGCGTGTGCTTTAAAAACTATTTTTTTGCACACGTGTGCATTAAAAAAAATATTTTTTGCAGGCGTGTGCATGAAAAACTATTTTTTTGCACACGTGTGCAAAAAAAAGTATTTTTTTTGCAGGCGTGTGCTTTAAAAATTATTTTTTTGCACATGTGTGCATGAAAAACTATTTTTTTGCAGGCGTGTGCATTAAAAAAAATATTTTTTGCAGGCGTGTGCATGATGGCGGATGTGGTTCAGGAGAGAGGAATGTCCGAGGCCGATGTGATCTGGGGAAAAGAGGGGAAATGTTTTTTCCCTTTAATATCAATCATTCGTCCCCTTCCTTACCATTGGATGGTCATTCTCTATGGTTTTCTGTGGATGGGTAAGAATATTCTTTTGTGTCACGTCCCTCGCAAACCATGCAATTACGTTATTATTAATCAGACAGTTGTTTCGGAAGTTAAATTAAATTTTTAATTATTCAAGCTTTATAGTCAAAGTTTCTGATTTGTCGAACAAAATAATTTTAGTTGCATTATGGGTTTAAAAAATCATATTCATTAGTACATAAAAATTAACTACATCAATCAAAATTCACTTTACCTGAACAGGCCTATATCAGTTTATAATTTTACCTGCATAACTATGAAGGAAATTTTAACTACTGCTCTCATCATTTAAAAAGTATATTCATATTTATGCCCGCAAATTTGTAAACATATTAATCTCACTGAAATTAATATGTGGCCACTAACAAAATATTGGACATTTTTTCAGGTGCTCTAGGAATGGCTTTGGGATACAAATTCCGACTTTCGTGTATTGTTTATATTTTCATTTATTTTTACTTTTTCTTTTTGGACAAAACTCGTTGGAATAACCATTCGTATTTGTTCGGTCTCATTGCCATCATCTTATTTTTTACGGAAGCCAATGCATGTTGGTGAGTATGAACATTTACTTAAAATAATTTAGATTAAATTTATAATTTGCCAAAAAGATAAACGAGTCCCAACAAATATTGTATTTTAATTATATAAGGTAATTACAGTTGAATTTTGTCTTTAAAAACTCGTATACGATTCAATACCTCAATGTTTCAATAAGACTAATAACAATTAAATATTAAAGACTTAAAGAAGACGTTAGCCATTACACGTGAATACAAACTCGTCTTTGTGTTAGGCCTCTATAAGGACAACAATCGGTTCTGATTCCACCGACGTTTGTCAACTATGACTTTATTCGTTGCAGGTCGGTGGATGCGTGGTTAGGCAGCACCACCAACAATGAAGAACTATGACTTTATTCGTTGCAGGTCCGTGGATGCGTGGTTAGGCAGCACCACCAACAATGAAGAACGTAAAGTGAACAGTTGGAATTACTTTCTGCTCAGAGGACAAGTATTTCTACTTTACTTCTTGGCTGGGATCAAGAAGTTGGACTCGGATTGGATGAGCGGCCACAGCATGAGAGATTTGTGTCACCATTGGGTGTTTGAATATTTGCGGTGAATATTTTGTGATTTTATTTCCTTCAAATGTAATCTTTTGTTATAAGTTTGTAGTTGTTCATTTTATTTTTATGCTACATCCAACCACGAGCTAAAAATATATTATACTTAACAACCATTGATGATGTGCATAATAAATATAAACCCGCTAGCTGTATAATAATTGTAAACATGTTTTTACAAAAACAAACAGATCTTAACTATGATATTTCTTTGTTATTTAAAATATTTCAGTGATTGACTGACAAAGTTATACAGCATTTTTAAGAAAAAAATCGTTGGCTATGTCAATTGTTATTTTAGAATAAGTACCAAATGTAATTAATTAATGAAAAAATGAAAGAAAAAGTAAAATAAAGGATATTTATTGTTACTCGGGGTCAAAAATATTGACACAACACCTCAATGCTATACCTCAAGTCTATAATATTTAAAATAATTAAACTTTAAGTAATTCAGAAGTGAAACGAATAATTACTATTTTTTTTCAAATTGTTTGTTAACAGAAAAATTGCAACATGCCACACCATTGATTATTGGATGATACACATCGGTGGATTTCTTATAGACCTTCTGATTGGTCCGTTTTTGATCATTTCTCACACTCGACCAATGGCGTTGCTTTTTGGATCAATGTTTCATCTAATGAATTCTCAACTTTTCAATATTGGTAAGTTTAGCTTAACTCCTGAAAAATTTTGTCTATTTACTGCGGTCATGCGTAATCGTAGATCATTCTGATCTCCCTGCTATGGGTTTACTCTTTCCAAAATAGCTTCCGCTTATTGTTCTCTTTTTTTTACTTTATTTTATTTAAAGAACTTGTAAAGTTCCGTTAATTGCATTCTTATAAGTATTCCTGATCGGTCCCCTAATAAAAACTGTCTATCTTAGGCAAAGCACATAAAATTGGTTAGGGTCAACCAAACGCAGTGTACTACGCAGGCTGCGCAGCACACTGTGCTCGTCGACCGCAACCATTGATTTAACTTTTTATTACATTGTGCGAACTTACAGAACATAAAATATTTTCTATGTAACTTTTTTCAAGTGATGGTCATCATTTATTTCAATGTAAAATAAGAACATATCTCGACTTGTATCTTTTCTTTACTATTACAATCATGTCATTGGCGTATGACCCATGTAATTAATAACTATTTAGTAACAATGATAAATCACTCTGTGGTGAACACTAGTTTATGACTTTGCGGGCATTCATGTGAAGGAAATTTTTAAACTGCTGCCCTCAGCCGTCCAGGGTTCGCTCTTCAAATCATTGTTCATGTGGTTTGAAGAGCGAACTCTGGACGGCTGAGGACAGCAGTTTAAAAATTTCCTTCACATTAATGCCCGCAAAGTCATAATAACTATTTCTTACTATTTTTCATTACTCTTATTATTGGTATTGCAATGGAAAAACTCATGGTAGTTGATTTTTAAAATTTTATCACAGTTAAAAACGAAGTTTTCTTCATTAAATTCCTATTTTAATACAGATAGTTAACTAATTAATTATCTTATTTTATGAACAATAATAATAATAGCAATGAATATATTTTTCAGGGATGTTTCCATGGGTATGCCTTGTCACGCTTTTTCTATTTTGCGACTGTGCTTACCCAAGAAAACTTAAAAAAGTTCCTGAAATGTATTATACTAAATTCAGAGAAATTATTATGATGAGAGAGATTTCACAGTTTTTGGAAGAGGAAAAAAATATGAAATACAAATTATTTTGGTTCATTCATCTTCCATATAAAAAATTAAATTCAGTTTTTAAGAAGTTTAAAATAAAGTTGAATTGTATGGTTGCGATTCTAATCAAAATTAAGGTTTGTCTTGAGAAACCTTTAAACCATATATTGAAATTGCTTCCTAAGGAAAAAGAACCCAAAAAATTGAAACATTCAGATAAACAAAGTAAAAAAGAAAACTCTTTGTCATTGTTGAAAAGACAGAACAATTTAAATGCAATGTCACCATTTGATGAGCAGTTGCAAACCAACACTCTTAGCGAAACAATGGCACCGAAAACAAAAGGTTAGTAAAATATTTTCTTGGTTTGGGATGTTTGGGGTTATAAATATGGGTATGGTTAGGGTTATTAACATGAATATGTTTGGGGTTATAAATATGGGTATGGTTAGGGTTATTAACATGAATATGTTTGGGGTTATTAATTAATATAGGTATGATTGGGGTTATTAATTGGAACGGCACCTCCATTGTCATAACTTGACAGCTTTACACTGTTTCTTGGTACCACAGTAATAACCCCATCAATACAGCTCGAAACTTTTGGGTTGTTTTAGATAATAACCTCTCTATGAAGGCACAAAATAATTCAGTTTGTAGACGAGCTTGTTTTCAATTAATTAGAATCAGACAACTGCGCAAGTATATCTCACATGATGAAACAACTGCGCAAGTATATCTCACATGATGACGTTTGCTCGTTAGTTCATTCATTTATAACCTTACGCTTGACTACTGCACTCTCTTTATTATAACTTGCCACATTCTAGCTTTAAAAAACTTCAAAAACTCCAAAATGCAGCCTGTCGAATTGTATCGCATACTCCATGTTACTCACATATCACCCCGGTGCTTAAATCATTCATTGGCTTCCAATGAGATATCGTGTCTTGTATAAGATTGCGTTGATGACTTTCAAGTATCTGCATGGAGTTGCCCCTGAACACTTGGCCGCCTTAATTCAGCCTCATGCACCTGCACGCACGCTCCGGCCAGGGGACTTGCAGCTTTTGAAGGTTCCAACGGTAAATATGAACCTTAGAAAAAGAGCATCCTCATATGGCACTCCAGTCATCTGGAATGAACTCCCTCAACAATTGAGATCCACGCCCGGTTGATCCACTTTCAAAAAATACTTCAAGACTCATATTTTTCAGGAAGATTTAATTAATTATTTTGTTCATTTTTGTAAAGCGTAGCTGATAAATTATATTTAATTGCGCGCTATAAAAACACTATTGTATTATTATTATTATTATTAGTGTGAAAATGTTCGGGGTTATTAATATAGGTATGGTAGGAGTTATTAATATTGTTTTGGCTGGGGTTTATGGTTTTGTTTCTTCAGTCCTTGTTTTTCATCAAGTCTCACCATAAAAAATCATTAATTTTTATTACCTCACGTTTGATTAGGCAAACCTTTTTTTAAAGAAGCCAATTTGGTACTAGCGTTATACTAATTAATCCCCCCCCCCTTATATTATAAAAAAGGAGTAAGACAAAACGAAGATAAGAAATGGAAACTCGCTAACATAACAATCTCAACAAGATTCTTAGGATACCACGAAGGAAGAAAACTTTATGGTGGTAGTGTCTTTTGATGAAGCCTAATGTAGTAAGGTATACTTAAGGTATAAAAATGGTATTTATATTATTATACATATGGTATACATATGGTATATAAATGGTATACCTAACCTTATGTAAGAAAATGGCTATGAGAAACCATTGAAAATAAAATATTTACCCACCCATCACCATATTTAATGAACCCTTCATCTCCCCAAAACACCCACAGTTCTCGGCTTGGAACTTGATACACACATGATACTAACAAAACGTGTAACTCATTAAAACTAAAAGCAAACAGTAAACTAAATAAAATAAAAACTTTTGCAAGCACAACATTCGAACATAGCAAACAAATATTAACACTAATGTGCAAAAAGTTTGTTCGGACAACAATAGACTATGCCAGTCACTACTCGGCTCCTACACTCTCACATTCGAACCTGAGAGACTCAAAACGATCCAAAAGATTGCACTCTATATTGCCACTGAAAACACCAAAAATACCGACATTACCTATACAGTTAGAAAAAACACTCCCAATAAAAGTTCACTTCGACATGAGAGGGACTCAGTTTAGTGCCATAACCACAAACCCAGAGCACGCATGTCCCTTCATGCAATGCACTTTTCTCACACAGACATGAAACAAATAGTTCACCCAAATACTATTCCCACATTATTAACAACATCATTTATCCTCCTTAACCATTCCAACATTAAAAAACATATTCAAAACAACATAACAAAGAACATAATCACACACAGAAAACAAAACATAATCATTCAGCAACAACCACCATAAATAGACACCTCTGAAAGCATACCTCCCAAAAACGCACATGCCTAAACTTAGTTGCGAGCATCAGCCAGACCTCAACATACAGCAACATCGACAACACAAACTCACCACTCTACCCAGATGCCAAACACATTCCACAGAACACTTAATCCTTTCCGGTCATTGGTTTTCCAATCAGAGGCGATACTACTCAATCGCCTCTCGTTTGGAGCTCTGGAGACACCCAATTAAGTAACTGGGCTTCTGGGCTCCATTAGTCTCCTACCGAGTAAGTAAGTAAATTAACTTACGTTACAATTTAAGTAGTTTAGTTAAGATTATAAAATCATTTAAGAATAGCTTTGATTGATGAAGTTGTGCTGTGCTGTTGATCAGAGGAGTTATATTGACACAACATACATACAAATATATAGCTATGAAATATCAAAGTAATTGTACTTTTTATCAAATTTCAGAAATAAGAAGAAATTACTTGAAGAAAATGAAAACAACAATAATTATTATCTTATATTTTACATTTCAAACGTTTCTTCCGTTTTCTCATTTTATCACCAAGGTTAGTTTTAAGTTTAATGTATGGAAATACTACAAAATATTGAATTACCATCCAACTACTTGTTGAAAACAATATTTGAGCACAATTGTTTATATTGTTTTGTAATTCAATTTTTCTCGACACAATTTGGTTATAATTCAGCAGCTTCTCTAAATTAGTTTGATTATAATTCTCCCTTTTTAACCAGGGCTACAACACATGGACGGAGGGACCCTACGGTTACAGCTGGGACATGATGGTTCACTCTTGGCAGAGTCTACATTTGAAGGTGACAATAATGAACCAGACTACCGGAGAAGAAATGTATCTTGATACGAAGGTAAATAGGATTTTTATTACAAAAAATAATTTATAATTTTTTTAATCGAGTTTAAGGATTGTATACTAGGAAAAAAATAATATATCATGATAATTAAATTATGAAAATAGCAATGACAACAGAATCTGTATCCAGGAACCTCCACATGCTGAAATAGCGCAGTTGGCACCACACACACACATCATACATAAAAGTTTACGAACATATATATTTATATATTATATACTATATATATGTCTGTGAGTGTACATACATATAGCCTACAGATTCTTACTTTGCTTGACTACGTATCAGAGTATCTTCCTCTTTATTTGAATTTAAGAGAAAATTAAAGGCTCATCTATTAAATTGCCTTAATTAGCACCCTGTGATCTGTAAGCTTAAGGCCGAAGGGCGCTTTACAAATTTGAAAAATTATTATTATTAATTATTTCTATTATTATTTCAATCATGTCTATTTATTTTTAGTGGTTTTTAGAGTTATTACGTGCTATGGATTTGCCATCTTGTGTTTTTTAAAGTAGGTTAAACCTTTTTATTTATATTTTAAAGCAATGATCATTTATGAACTCATTGGCTACGGTCGGATGCAGATGCAGATGCAAAAATTTGCATTCAAACCTGCAGATTTTTAGACTTTGCATCTCATTATGCATCCGTGAATTTACTGTGTGTTACGAACTTTATCAGTAATTCGATTTTGCGGCAGAATGCCAAAAAGTTTTTTTCTATTTTAGAGAGTACGTTTGTTTTTAATCGTATTTAAGTTTTTATTTCATAAGAAATTAATATGTTTCACATAATTACAAAGTTATTTTGGAATAAAACAACTATACATAAATTATTAACCTTGTAATGAACTCATTTGGCATAAAAAATCAAATTACTGATAAAATTCGTAACACACAGTAAATTCACAGATGCACAATGGATTGAAAAGTCTAGAAATCTTCAGGTTTGTATCCAAATTTTCGCATCTGCATCTGCATCCGACCGTAACCATTGATTTAAGAGCAATGTTTTCTAGATGTCTTTGTTTTAATCCCGTAGGGTTTGGTTATGTACTAGTTATTTTTATATCCACATTCTTTTTCTTATTTCAACCATGTAATTTTTTACTATGTTTTTGTTTTTGTTTTCGACCACTTCCACTTCCCACTCTACGGCACTGAACTGTCTGCGTTGTCAACACCTCGTTTGCGTAGCATTGGGCATCGAGCGAACGCTGGAGTAGCCATGCAGACCAGGTGAAGCAGCTGGCGCTGTGCGTTCAGTCCAATATAGTTGCCATGGGAACGCCGGCGAAATTTTCTCTTTATGTCGACGTGTGGCGCTCCTTGAATGGCAGAGTCCTTCAGAGGATGTTTCATCCTCAAGTTGATATCATCTCTGCACTTTGGTCACCATGGCAACAGGTAAATAAGGCGTTCATGTTCAAAATTTTTTGGACAATATTTTCCATAATAATAGTTGAAATTTTAATTATAAAATCTGTTAGATTATTTGTTGAAAACTTTAGTTTGATGACGAAAACTTGGAGTTTAAGTTAATTAATAACCCAACTGAAGATGAATCAGAGTTGTCTCTAATTAAAAATGTTTCAGCCTAAGTGGGTGTTGCCTCTAATAAGCAAACCAGACCAATGGTCCGAACATCAAAAGGAAAATACGATCATTCTCACAGACTTTCCAGGTAAAATACTTATGATTTTGATCAGATATTCTTGTTCACAATTTGCGATAATGAATGTGAAAGAAAACATTAACTGTTGCTCTGGCCGTCTAAATGATGTTCATGTGGTTTGAGGAGCGAACAATGGACGGCTGGGGCAGCAGTTAACATTTAATTCACATCTATGGCCACAAAATTGTAAAATAATAAACACATTACAGTAAATTATCATTATTATATCATAATATTATCATTATATTTATTTTTGTTTTATCATTTAAAACAAACATCAATATTTGGAGTTACTTTCACTTTTATACATTTTTGCGGGTACTGCAGTGAAGGAAATTTTCAACTACTACTTCTTTTTGTGTTTATTTATTTGTAACCTTTTTCAGGTTTTACATTAGAGAACTACATAAGTGAAGATTTAGAGAATGTCACCTTAACTGTACTCGATGGTGAGATAATATTTTCAAATGAAACCGATGAAGAGAATTATTCAAAGTTTGAAAATGAAACCTGCGTTGAAATGGATTTGGATTTGTTGTTTTCTGATTATTTTGATTTGTTTTTCTACAATTTAAGTAATGCGATCCTTAATTCCTCAGCCTTGGTGGACGAGGCATTCAATAACTTCGAGTTGGAATTTGTTTTCAATTCAACTGAAAATGACTCACAACTGAACACAGCTAGGTTGTCTAATTCAAACGAGAAAACAATCTCATTTGAAACAATCTATAAAAGTTATATACAATCAAGAAATGTTTACCTAAAAAAAGGTGAAACTATTACACTATCCCCGGGAAGGTTTCATTCAGTGACTACAAGTTCAAGTGTGCCTTCAGTTTTCAAGTACACTTATCAAAACAATAGTAAACTTGAAAGACCAAATGATCATACCCCAACAAACAAACATCTTTGTAAAAATGGAAACAATGAAGCTTCGCAATGGACAAACATTTCTTCATCAGCCGATATGAACATTCAACAGACACACAGTTTTCTAAACTCGTTTTCAAGTTTTGTCCAATTTAAAACCAAGTTATTTATAAAATGTTTAAAATTGTTTTATAATTCATTTGTCTTTGTTATGGTGTCTAAATAACGTTAGATAAAAATTGTATTGGCTTTCTTGTATAAAGGTATCAACAAATAAAGAATTAATTAAAACTTTTCTAACATGTATTCTAAAACGATATTTGTATAGTTCAAAAAATGTGTTGGTTTATACTTCAGACTAGATATAAAACAATTGGAATTTGTTTTTAAATTAATTATACATAATAGCCAAAACTATCTTAAGTTTTTTGCTTATCTTCGTCCATTTATTAAAAACAAGAATGCAGCAAATGCTCATTAAAAGCTAGTATTTATCAATCTCTTCATCAAATTATGTTCAATATAACTATAAATTGATAGAAAAGTTTGGCAATTTATTTGGTTTTATATTCCTAAATGAAATGTTTATTCCCAAGATTAATCCAGTTTCTCAATTTTTATTCTTTCTTTCTTTTCCGTAGTTTTGACTCAAAAAGTGCACACCAAACCATATTCGATCATCATTGAAAACATGTTTTCCTTTCATAATTATTACATATACATGAATTATTTTTAAAGTTGAGTTTTACAAATTAATTATCAATACACAATACTGATAGGTTTTCACACCTTACTACATGCAGAACAGGTTTTAAAATTACTCTAATTTTTGCTTACAGAGCACTATTAACCTGAAGCATGGCCTACTTTAATAAAGAAAATCAATAGATAAGTCACCAGAAGGAGAATCAATGTAAGATTCTCTATTTTTGTCCCTTTTACAGATTCAGTTTGTTCAAGTGTTCAAAAATGAGAAGTTAAAAAGAATTGCTTGAGCTCGTTAATTAGTATTTCCTTTAGAGATCCATTGCACATTTTATAGAAGCAAATTATGTCTTACATTCATATGTGAAGATACGTTAGTTGAGGGTCTTTCCTTTCAGAAAATAAACTATTTTAATTAATTGACATAAAACAATGTATCGAAATAAATATTTTGGCTCCAAGACAGCTGGTGCTGTTTGTACAGCATCTACAGATACTATGCCACAAAGATTTTATGATTGAAAATTTTTTTTCTCATATATTTAGGACCGATGTAGTCTTTTCAAGATAAGAAACAAATATGAGCATTGTGTTTAAATGAACACATCTTGCAGAAGAATTTATTGGAAATGCAATGACACAATAATCGATTCATTAAGTGTCAATTTTTTTATTTTTATACCTCCAGTGCGGTGGCATAAAAACTTGAATTATTTTTGACGTGTTTCTTGGAATACTCTTATAGGCTCATGTTTTCAATTATTTCCAAGTCTTTGGATGATGGTCACTAGATAAATGTTGTGTAAGCAACTTACTTTCACATCAATTCGAGTCCTCTCTAAGCTATTCATTGGGAAGTTCAACATAGGTGTCTTCTCTCAAAATAACAAATGCTCTGGCTTACTCTGACATGATAGCTTTAAGGTACATAACATTTGATATCATTAGAATTGTTTATTGTTAAGGGTGATATGTGAAGTGGATCATAGATTATAGTAAATCTCAATATTGTAAATTGTGAAAAGTCTTGCTATCACTGGCCTAGGGTATACAAGAGGTTGTGCAATTTTTACGTTTCGAGGTAAAATGTGAATTTTATAGCTTAACCACTAATTATATGAATTAAAATAACATTAATGAAAACCTGTAAGAAATAATTTTAGTACAGTAACTAGTAAATACCAACCTTTAATAATTATTTTGGGACACTATAAAATGACAATTCATTTAAATAACGCCATTTCAAGCAATATTTATGAAAAACCCTTTAAGGACAGAGATAACATTTTCTATCTCGTCATAAATTGGGTATTTAATTGGATTATTTGAAACTATCCATTTCAAAAAGATCTTCCAATGAGCCCAGGTAATGTGTAAGGAAAGATAAAAGGGTGAAAAATTCTATATTTATTGTACACTTTTGGATGGAATTGGGTTTTAATCACAAGCCTTAATAATAAATTCATTACAATTGGACATTTATTAATATATCTATGTAACCTAAATCAATGGAGGGAAAGTATATGTTCTTTAAACTGAGCAGTATTATAAAAGCTAAATTTAAATTCTATTCAATTAAAAAACACAATAAAATTAAAATTTTTAATTTAATTCAATTAAAAGAAGATAATTAAATTTAATTTAAATGTTTTACCTTAACATAGAAAATAAAGTAGATATTTGAATAATTTTTTATTAAAATAGGGAACATCAAAAACATCTTCTTTTAACATAAAAAATAAAAATGATGGTAATTAAATTTTTATTCGATTACCATATAAACAATAGCACTTAAAAAATTATCATTAATTACAACGATATACTCATCAGACTAATATTTAAAAAATAAATTTGAAATGAAACAGCTCCACAGAATGTTCTTCCTAAAAGTTATAATTTAAACATTTTCATTTACAGTAAATCTATTAAACATATCAATATATATATATATATATATATGATTTAAACATATTTCATTTACGGTAAATCTATTAAACATATCAATAACAATATTAAGGTTATGGTTAAAAAATGTAAAGTTAATCATTCTATTTAACTATCAGATATTTTCTAGAGTAAATTGAAAATATTGATAACATTAAAATTGGCACAAAAAATTGTTTTAAGTAAATCATCACAATTCATCATCTTGAACAAAAATCTATCAGATCTCTAAATTTGAATACAGGAAGACTTATCTTAATTATTTGAATCTACTTACAAACTAATTTTAAAACAGAGTTTGGACGGATTAAAATTTTATAAAATCTAATTATTTTTTACTATTTTGATCATATTTACAAATAGTTTAACATATCATCATTTTTAACATAACAATTGAGCTTAAGTCAACATATGAACAACATAAAACATCAATAATCAAATTTTATTCAAAAAAATCACTTTTGATTTGTCTTTCAAACCTGTTGTCATCTATAATTGGATATACTTTTGTCTGTTCAGACATCTTAAACACAGAAGCAAGGTGATAATATAACTTTTTATGGTATTCATTGAGTTTGTTTCTAACCCAACTCTAAGCTTTGCAGCCATAGCTTGGTTTGTCGAGTGTAAATAACAAACAAAAAGGTGCAATTCTTAAAACTGCAACACTGGTGTTTAAGCTCACACAAATAAACTTAAGGATGAAAAATATTTATACAATTTAAAAAAATAATTAACATTTGTGCAACAACTTTCAATAAAAAATAAATCCTACTGCTATTCAACATAGAAAGATCCAGTTATGAAGCACCAACTTCTCTGAATTCCTAGCCCAACAAGCTCTCATTATGTAACATTGAACAAAAGTTGAAATGTTTCTGGTGTTGGTCGGCCTATCTTTTCTTGATATGGGATTAACTTTCCTGTTGTTGATCTATGATCAACAAAGTTGATCAGAGGTGAAGAAAAGTTAAGCCGAGAACACGTTAATGGTTGGTATCTATTCTACCCGTTGTGTTTCCAATGTTTTTTTGGAACTGTCAAAAATTCATGGCAAGTAAGTACAAGGCCTGTAGTAGAGCCGGCATTGGTAATAGTATAATCCCCCCCGATGGATACCCTAATTAAAACTTTCAACTCTTCAGTATTTTTTCATCGAAAATATTCACACACAAATTATTTTCAGATGATTTCGCTATTTTGAAAAAAGAACATCATAGCTCTTGACGTTGAAACCATAGATCAGAAGAATTCTTTGGTAATACTTTCATGAATATGTCATGCAGGAATAATTACGATTTTACATAGATTTACTTCAATGTTGTCACACTGTAAAAACCTATTACCGGTAATTGAAAAAAAGTTTTAAAAAGATAACAATAAGGAAATATAATATTTTGACTTACTATTTGTTTGAAATAATAATACATAACACTAATTATTAAATTAAATTAAGTTTCACTTATTCCAAATGAAATACAACCTTTTTTATTCTTAATCCCTTCTTTACAAAAGCCCAACATATTGGACTATGGCTCTTATGTGTTGCTGTGTGATGGCCTACCCTCCTAAGCCATCAACTCATTTGACTTACAACACTTGTACTTCTGCAGTGTGTTCAACATATATTTTATTATAATGCACAAGGATTATATAATAGTATTATAGGACACGTACTGTTAGTTGCCCTATGATATAACAGGTAGTTCAGTGGTTAATTTTGTAACAATATATTTACTTTGTTGTGACATCAGTTGATAATTAGCAATGGTGAGGGTAGTGACTATGTGCCATTATCTAGTAATGACTGTATTCATGATAAAAATGCAATAGAAACAAT
This sequence comes from Archaeomysis grebnitzkii, assembly GCA_031471125.1. Taxonomy (NCBI): domain Eukaryota; kingdom Metazoa; phylum Arthropoda; class Malacostraca; order Mysida; family Mysidae; genus Archaeomysis; species Archaeomysis grebnitzkii. The sequence goes on from JARUHE010361625.1 coordinate 15,244, forward strand.
AAATAAATCCTAATAATATAACTAAATTATACTTAGAAATCTTTCATATGTATAGCATTTATAAAATATAAAAAATTATAAAAAAAATCTGCTAAATATGACAAGAACAATTAAAAAACGATAAGTAATAAACCTCGTAATGTAGCATAGAGGCTTAAACCGCGATCTAGTAAGAAAGGAGTTAGTCTAAAACTAACCACCAAAATAGAGGTTGTCTTATACTACAAGAGAACCAATGCTTTATTCTGATTGGCAAGTTTAACAACGTATCTAAAAAAATTATTTTCAATTTAAATAAATAGTTTCAAAGATGCAACAGAAACATATTTTTATAGAATTTTGTGGAATAATTGTGAGTGTTTACAATTGGTTATATCAACCATTGTGTAAGGTAATTAAAATTTATCCCTAATACACTGACAGACCTTTACAAAGTCTATTTCATTACAGTAAATTATATCAACTATATTTGTGACTATAGCTTCTATAGAATTCTAGTCGCACACAGTAAATACTGCAAATTTTTCCTTAAAGTATACATTAATTACTTAAATACAATAAAATACAATTATTAGAAAAAAATTAAAAAGTTTGGTATGAAAGAATGCCCTTAAAAATAATTGCTTTGAAGCACAATTGGTGATTATTAAAAAATATCATAAATTCAACGTTGATATTACAGCAGCCATTTAACAATTTTGATCAGTGTAAGACATGCCATGAAAGGCGGGAATATGTCAATTCCGCTCAAGTTAGTTGCCGAGTTGCAGCCATCTTTTTCTCGGCAAGTGCAATACTCCATGTGGATGTTGTACGTTCCACTGCGGTAGATGCAATACCTCTCATCGCCCTCTATACCCGGTTCACCAAGCCTTGCGCAGTCACGCACGAATCTCCATTGACCGTTGACTGAAATTAAAATATTGAAATTTTCATATCTTTCAAATGCAATATTTCTCATTGAACAATCTGTGGATTTTAAGTTTTGAAACTTAACTAAATATTTGTTAATCATTGGCAGAATTTTATCTTCAAACTCTTCAATATTACACTTTGCCTAATAACTAAATTTTATTTTTTATTTCTGAAACAATTCAAAATTTGATAAAATGGGTAAGTAAATCAACTTTTACCTTTCATTTTTATTTTTCGACACATCGTTGCTGGAACTCCTCGTAAATGTGGGAGTTCTTCTGCCACATTGCAGTCTTTTTTATTGGCGGTGGAATTATCGAAAGGATCGCTGCAAAACGGGTCGTGCATACTGTTGCAGTACCAACATTTTATGCCAAAAACTGTGGAAAAAAATGTAATGAATGTAAAAAAATTGGAAAAAATTTAATGAATGTAAAAAAATTATGTCCCAAGTTTAAATAACAACAAGATCCTCATTCTATTTAATATTTAAGAACTCAATAGTTAATAAAATTACAATAGATCATGGTTTCATAAAATCAATAATACTTTCAATCAAAATATTTTGTCAATTTGATAGGATATTTTTATCAGGAGCATTAAAACTAAATATTTCACTATCATTTAATAACTATATAAATAAAAAAAACTATGTCTCCACAAGAAAGCAATAAAATTGAATATCAACTACTGTATTAACTAGTACATTAGTGTATTAACTAGTACATAACCAAAACCTACGGATCTTTAGCGAAGACATATAAAATAATTGCTCTGAAATCAACATGTTCATAAACACAATAAGAATGTATTAAAGAAATATTATTACTAAAGCATACATCTTTCATTTATGTTGAATAATCTTTGCTTTAAAATAAAAAATAAATGTTTATGTTAATTTTAAAAAAATACAAGCACAAACACCTTAAAAATGTAGTTGTTTATTTCAATATACTCATGTTTCAGAAAATAAATATTTATTAGAATAAATTATTTCTAATGCATTATGCTAAATAATCATTGCTCTAAAAACAAAAATAAATAAAAAATGGTTTAGGCTACTTTTGAAGAAATTAGAAGTTCGTAAACATGATAAAGTACTTATTTCAATAAATTCAAGTTTTATAAAAAAAAACTAATTCAAGCTACATCATTTCTAATAAATGTATCTTTCATTTATGTTAAATTATCATAGCTCTAAAATAAAAATAAAAAGAATGTTAAATTAAACTTTTGAAAAAAACAAGTTCACAAATCCCTAACAACCAAGAGTAACTCATAAAGTGATGCCTTAAGTATCTGCTGAAAATAATAACAAACCTTATATAAAATAGAATGATATTTAAAAAGTGTTGCCGAGGTGATTTATACCTATTCAAGTCACTGTCTAATGCCCCAATGCAAGGTGATGAAAAATATTTTTTCATTTTAAAGAGGCGATCTTTTTGATCAGTTTCGTTCGTTTTTAAGCTTTTATTACAGAAAAAGGCCACTTCGGGCTAATTTTTTGGTTGAAAGAGTACGAAAAAAAACACTGGTTTTCATCACTATGTTC